>KN882620.1:169313-183450 GCA_000934455.1 Apostichopus parvimensis
AAAAAAAAAAAAAAAAATTATAGAAAACTTAAATGAAAATAACAAAATAGCAATAAGGAGTAGAGAAAACAATAAACAGATAACAGAAAACTTCTTTTTCTAGATGCAAAAATGACTTAATCTATTTCCAATTGATTGATCTCTAAGACTAATAACAAACCTCTTAAAAATTTGAAAGGATGAAGAGAAACATATTTCCACAAGGGATGATATGGATTAGAATTTTGAAAAATGTTTTCATCAAATGTCTGCTTTGTAGAATTCTGTTCAAGATTGTTTGGGACAGTGTTTTTGGCTAACACATTATTAATTGGTCAGTGATGCTGAAACTATAAGTGACATTTAAAGGTGCTTTGAATAAAGAAAATGATCCCATAAGTCTTCCATTATTTATTTTAGTCCTTGGTGTATAGTAGAGTATATTTTCAAGTATTTGGTTTTGATGAAACTCTGTTTAAGTGATTCCGTGCATGTCGAAAAGGAAATTCATGAACCTGTTCATTTTCAAAAGATGGAAACTTCGTTTAAAGCTGCTTAATCTGAAGAACCACGAAAAAACAAACGAGGTTTCACCAAGCTAAGGTTGCCCAAAACGTTTCATGAATTAAGAAATTGATGATCGAAAGTATTAAAAACTTTATCTGCTGAGGGCACTGTTAAAATGTAGTAAATGGAGGTGAAGTGCTGAAACTGTCAATAATCTGAGGTGAAATGGCATTAAAGATATAAGTTGGAAAAAAAAAAAAGAGAAAAAAAAAAGAGAAAAAAAAGAAGAAAAAAAAAAGGAAAAAAAGAAGGAAAAAAAAAAAAGGGAAGAGTTGTTGCTGTTGAGATCTTTGTATTCATTCTCTCTGTTTTGGCTTTAAGGGTTTAAAAGTCAATCGATTAAATGATTACAATTCCATTGTTCAATTTCTAACATGGCAACAAGGTAAAGAGGTGAGAGTACTAAGGATAACTGATCATGAAGCTGCCAGGAGTATAGCCACCATTTTCTAGGTGTTCTAACTTTCTATTCCAGACATCAACGAGTGTCAGAGTCGAACTTGTGACCAGCAGTGCATCAATACTGAGGGTGGTTTCAGCTGTGAATGTGGTCCTGGATTCACTTTATCTGCTGATAAACAGAGCTGTGAGGGTAAGTCAGGGATGTCAGCTCGTCCAAGTAACCATTCAAACTATTTATGAAACTTGTTTTTGACACATGGTGGGTGAAGGGGGCAGGGGGGGGGTTGGAC
This sequence comes from Apostichopus parvimensis, assembly GCA_000934455.1. Classification (NCBI taxonomy): domain Eukaryota; kingdom Metazoa; phylum Echinodermata; class Holothuroidea; order Aspidochirotida; family Stichopodidae; genus Apostichopus; species Apostichopus parvimensis. The sequence continues at coordinate 170,552 of KN882620.1, forward strand.
AGGTGGGATTGAAATTTCTGATGCTGATGTGATGTAAAATCTCTTAAGGGATAATCTGCAAACTGAAGTTGATTGCGTAGTAAAAGTGAAGGTTATTTTCTGCATCTCTATGTCAATAGTACAATGTAGCTTCTTGTATTGCAAAGTTATAAATTTGCGAAATTATTTTGTAAAAATTGTAAACCACACAGAGAAATGGAAAGAAAGACCATTGGTATACTGTTCTGCTTTGTGCCTTCCTTCATTGCAGAAATAGTATTAAGTGACTATACAAGTAATTAGTTTTATTTGGAAATGTTCATAATGTTTCTTTAGGGAGTCTTCCACTTTGTTAAGCTTTTTAAGCTTAAGTGACTATACAAGTAATTAGTTTTATTTGGAAATGTTCATAATGTTTCTTTAGGGAGTCTTCCACTTTGTTAAGCTTTTAAGCTTTATGGAAGACTTCCCTCCACTTTGTACTTCTGTGGAAAAAAAAAAAAAAAAAAAAAATTAATGAATTCATTTGTTCATATTACCATTGCCCTTGTTTTTATACAAGCCACCTGTTGATTTGTTGTACTTCCATTTGCATGAATAGGACAGAGTGTTTAGTCGTTTCCTGGATGGTGTACACCCACACTTGCTTGGCAGATCTCTGCACAGTAGTCAAAACTAGCTTTACCTGTATACTCTGTCTATGTTCGGCATCATCGACATGATTCCAAATTTAGCAAAGCAGAGGAGCCAAAATGTCTTCCTAACCATTTCATCAACTAAGTTTACTTTTTTTGCTGTCAACTTTTCTATGAGTTCGGGGACCACGCATGTCACTATCATCATTGTGGGGGCTCGTGTGGTTGTCTCCTCCCACCTACCGGTGATGACTGAATATGCATGATCGCTAATTATTATACCAACCAGTTGGGACAATTTCCTAATGATAATACCTCTCTAAACTGTTCTCCAATACCATGCTCTCAAAGCACTGGTATTGACAGTACAAACAGTTCCTAACCTTGATCTGATAGAAACATGATATTCATACTGCTAGTACCGACAGTACGAGTGCTGTGAAGCAGGACATGACACTACAGTATAGAAGAAGTTGTTCCAATTGGGTGTATTGTACGGTGCATGAAACAATCATCGGATGAAAATTTCTTGTATTCTCAGATATCGACGAGTGTGCCATTGATGACGAAACGCCTTGCCACCATAACTGTGTCAACACAATGGGCAGTTACATGTGTACTTGTGAACTGGGCTTCTATCTCCATAGCAACGGAAGATCTTGCATCGGTTTGTAATTCATAGAATGCTAAGACTATTTTGCAAAACAGCTTGCTCCAACTTCTTAAACTGTCATCAATGCAGATTCAATGAAAGGCTATTTTGTCTGTTTTGTAGAAACAATGTTGACCTGGCCAGCTCATTTAGAGTATTAAAAATGTTGCAATTGTCATGTCTGTCTTCGACACTGGTGGATGTTAAGTTCAGCAATACACTGTCATCATCATGAGAAAATGCCTGTAGAAGAAACCAGTGTCCAATAGAAGTTGAAAATTCCACCGAATTTCTAGAATTTAAGTTGTTTCTTTCAGAGTGATTAAAGATACAGGAAAAGTTGAAGGTTTACAATCTTATGTCAAGGCCAAGGTCTCTTCCTACAAAATTAAAACAGTTATAACATCTGGTCACTGTTAGTTAGCTTGTCAAGCCCACTTCGGAATATGCACAATCCAAACATTCCCTCCCAGGGCACTATGTCCAGCTATATCTATATATGTCCCTTGGGATACATCCTATAGGGTACAGTCATATTCTGGTGCACACACAACTATAGTTACCACTAAAACCTCAAAAGTCCCTGCCTACACTTGTGAGTGAAGAGTTTGGAAGTTATTAATAGTAAAGTAAATCTCTTTATCCAATGGCACAATGTAATGATCTGGCCAGGACTTAAACCAGCAATGCTTAGATTGCATGCCCATTGTCTTAGCAACTTTATCAGGGAAAGAACAAATGAGGGCAAGGGAAATTGAAGAAAAATGTTTTGTGTATTTCTTGTAAGATGTGTTGAAAATATTTTTGTTGAAATGTTGTTTCCAAAACATGAAAGCTCTTTAACCAATGTTTTATTTTATATTTTTTCCATTAAACTTTGTTGTAGACTACTGTCCCTAAGTTAATACTTTTCCATAACGATGAATTGATATTCCTGAGGTCGTTGGTACAAGTGCTGTTATAACTAAAATTATCTATTGTATATTTGTTTTCCTGTTTATCAACTTGGTTTAAACTTTGCTTAATAGTTTACTGTTTTTCGTTTGCTTCTATTTGTACTTACCATGTCCATTATTTGTGTGTGATTCTGCATTGCTTCAGTGAGACATCCTCTGCACCAAAACAGATTATAAATATTTTGAAAGTTAATTTTCACCAAAGTGCTGATAACCTGCTCTGATGCTTTCATACTTTATATAAATTATGGTTAATGTTATCCTTACTTCAAGGAGCCCCTGTGAGCTTGACTTAAGCATTCCTAAAGGAATAACCATATCTTTAAAATTCTATTTAACGTATTAACTCTGGATGATTTCCTTGCTTTTCTTCGTGATTTTTTTTCATTTTGGCCGACAACCTTAAGACATTTCCTCAAAGTATGCAACTCTTGCTCTGCAGTAATACTAACTTAAAATTTTGCTTGTAAACATCTGTGTGCTAGTACTAGACTTAGCAATCCAGCCACTTCCATTGATGAAACTCTGATGTTCGTAGGGCCACTTTATGAAAGACAAAACATGGTATAGAAATGCAACCTAGACTGATAGCAGTGGTTCGAAATTAATAATCTTAATACACAGAACAAAATTTATTTTATGCCTACAGTCACCCTTTAAGAGTAAAAAAAAAAAAAAAAAAAAAAAGGAAAAAAAAAAATTATTGCTTTAAATTAGTGAGCAATGCTGGCAAGCTCTCTCGCTGTGTCAAAAATAATACAGATTTAACTTTTTTTCTTTTTGCTTTGACATCAGTGAGCAAATAGAGAGAAAGCTTTAAAACTTTGCCCAAGTAACCACCTCCTCGCTAAAGCTTAACATATTTCTGCTCTGCTGCCACCACAGACATAGACGAATGCCATCCACGACGTGGATTTTCACCTTGTCAGTACTCGTGTCAAAACTCTCATGGAAGTTATCAGTGTTTGTGTGCCGTTGGGTTTGAATTGTGCAGTAATATGCATACCTGTCAAGGTTCGTATTAACATAACTTGCTCTGGTTGCAAAATAAGAAAATTCCTTTGGCTTTTTAATGCGATGAATAATATTTTCTCGCCTATTAATATTAGTGTTATTTCATAAGAGGATGAGTGTTTAGTTTTTCATCTTATAATTATAAACCTACCCTGATTTACATGAACGTCCACAAAGATTGAGGTATAAAACACAAAGGTATCGTTAAGTAATGGAGGGGGGGTGGGGGGAAGAAAATGAGCGATGTAAAACGAATGAAAAAGGTGCAGCTAGCTGTTACGTATTACTTAAACAGCATCATACTACTTACACTGTATTGAAGCAAAGATGGCAAAGTTATTATAAGATTTGGTATAAGAGGTGAGTGAGAAAGTCAATTAGTAAATTAGTAACAGTGAAATAATTTCCCCTCTTAGAACCTGATTACCCTTCTAAACAAGAATAGAGACAAATGTTTCTATCATGTTACGCTAGTTAAGTTTAAAGGCATTGAAGACTCTGGCACAAAGAAACGTCTGATGCGGGTAATCTGACCTAGCTTAGAATGAGGTGTAACAGGAGTGTAACAGGATCGATCCTGGAAAATACACACACAGCTTGCTACCGTCGGTAATTAGACACTAGTGTACAGTCAATACATACAGCTATGGTCAATACCCACAACACAGTGTACATAGCAGCGATGGACATCTCAGGTCTAGCTAAAGATAACAAGGTATCACATTTCATTACTGTCTGCATTTTGTAGCGACAAGAAGAAAACTTCACTTGCAAGCAACGGAAAGGTAACTTATCAGAGGGCGGCAAGTGGTTTGGGGCGAGTTTTCAATGCCTTTAAGATGAGGAAGTATAGACTATTGGAAAAGGGAAATAAGTCGCTCTTTTCATTGCAGAGAAAATAGTTTCACTTCTCAAACTCTATTTTCTATTCCAACAAGCACCAAGAGAAAATATGAAAATATGATCTATCAGTTGCTTTTAATATGTTTTCTTCTTATTTTAATGAATAGTATATCTTCTATTATAACATTAATAGATAAATGGACTTCTGAATGTTTGAATGCATCTATTCTTCCAAGCGCCGCCATCTTTTTCAAAATAATAGAAAAGAAAATCAAAAATGATTCCTTCCAAGCAAACAAAGACAAATTTGGCAAAAGTGCAAGCATTTACACTCTGTGATATTTGCAGAGGCAATTAATGTAACATTGATTGAAAAAATAAAACCCAGAAATAGTGAACCAGTCAGTTGTGCAATTTTGCAATGCTAATACCTCTCTAATACTGTCTTTTGTATTATGCTTCAAAGCACTCGTACTGACAGTGTGAACAGTTCCGAACCTTGATGATCTGATAGGAACCTCGATAGTGATACTGCTCATACTGTCAGTACGAGTGCTTTGAAGCATGACATGTCCAAACTTGGTGAGTGGACAGTGCTTGTTGATAATCCCATCTCAACATGTTGTTGCTTGTTGATAACCTCAACACAACATGTTGTAGATGTTAGTACTTACATTCACCATACTTCAGAAAATGGAACATAGTAGGTGCTTTGTAAAATAATGAAAACTATTTGTTTCGTCTGATAGTTTTAAGACAAAACAAAAATTGAGGTTCACCTAGTATCAAAGAAACCTCTCAGTTGCAAAGAATTTTCCTTTTTTTTTGTTTACTGTACTGGGAAACTATATTTTAATACTTTGTGCATTAATTAAATTAATTAATTAGTTATTATTAAATTCTTACTCACTGTTTCATTTAGGATGTTATTTGTTTGGCATACACCAATTGTCCATTTTGTGGCAGATTTTTTTTCTCCTATTATTCACGGTATTCTAAACCAGACGATCTTCTTTGGTGCTTCTAATAATTCCAAACAGATGTCACAAATTAAGTCTGGCCAATGTACTCTATACTCCCTCCTGAAATCGTCTATAATTTGTAAGAAATGTGGAGGTGAGGTAAAAAATTAAGGCACTTTATTCAATCAGTAGAAATTATCCTTAGTGGTTTCCTGTGTGGGTAGACTGCATATGTGTGCTGCTAAATTAGATCATTGCCGTAGGTTGAAATTTTTCACCTATGCGAGTCATTCACACAATCGTTTGTGTATGTGATTCTTAAAGTGGCTATTTTGATGGTTATGATCATCATCTTTTCAAGTGATATGATACAAAATTTTTTTTAGAAACTTTGGTCGGATTTTTGTTTTAATGGCGAACTGCAAGTTGACAATTATGAATTTGTTCAGTTATCTTTGACATATGATTGATTCGTATGAAATGTATCTGGGAAGGAAAATTTTGACGATAGAATGGGAGTAAATAATTCATAGTTTCCATACAGTCTGGAAAATGGGCAAAGGCTGGAAAAAATTGGGAAAAGGAAAAAAAAAGGAGAAAAAAACCCCTCTCTGTTTTAGGTCTTGAAGGTCCTTGAATTGGTTAAACTTTGATACTATGCAGATACAAACGAATGCCGGAGTGATCCAGACATCTGTGGATCGAGCAGTCAGTGCGTGAACACCTTGGGATCATATCGGTGTAGCTGTGAGACTGGATTCAGAGAGTCTGGAAGCAGATGTGTCGGTGAGCTGCTTTAACTGACAACGGAATGGTGCAAAGTAAAATGAGATAAAAAAAGAGGAAATCTTTATAAAGTGTGGAAGTTGGTGTACATAGCAGAGTTTGTGTACACAAAAACGCTGTATTTTCACAGTATTTTATTTTAAAATTAAATAAAACTGTTAGCAAACTGCTTATCCACTAGAGAGCCTGTGTAAGAGAATGTGTAAAAGTAAGTTACCCTGACGTTTTGTCCCTTCTGTTACTGTTACTTGTCATTTAGCATTTGAAGAAGATCCTGCAAGGATCGAAACGTCAGGCCAACTTACATTTACACAGTATTTTATTTTGTACAAAATTTGCAAAGCTGAATATTGGTATGTAAAATGTAGACAATAAATTATGGCCTTGTGTAGGAATAGTGGATGTAAGGGAGGCTATATTGAGCTTTAAGGGTATTAACTGGGTATTAACTGGTTGCAGAAAGATGAAACAGGGCAATGAGTTGGGGAGGGGGAGGTTGGGATTTCAAGATCAGTTTTTATGTTCGTGTGGTACAGTGGAAGATAGTCTGTAATATCTGTCAAACAATAGTGTAGAAGATACTAAACTCTATCAAGGGCTAGTCCTGTACAGAATACCCTGACTGAATGTCGCTGATACTAGTAGGACACTGAAGACACTTGTAGGTAATTTTTTTTCTAACGTTACTTCTCTTCCAGATGTCAACGAATGTCGCGAAAATCCCTCAATCTGCACTCACGTGTGCACCAATATTGTGGGAAGTTATGTCTGTAGCTGTCACCATGGTTACGTCTTGGCTGCTGACGGTCGTTCTTGCACGAGTAAGTATTAATCGGTCTGTTTCATTTGTGTTTAACAATTCATGGAGGTGGCTTCAATGAGTCCTGCAGTAGTTTCGTAGTTATAATGAATTAGATACGTTTATTGGTACGTTTATTGAGATACGTTTAGATACATTTATTGATTACTGAGGGCTGCCCTTGATATTAGTTGGAAACAGAAGATACCCAACACACAGCTTTATGGCGATCTTCCAAAGGTGTCCATGCAAATCAGAGAATGAAGACTTAGAGCAGCTGGTCCCTACCACCGACACCCAGAAGAAGCAGCCAACAAGTTTATTCTCTGGGAGCCAAAACATGGTACCCCTGGTGCAAGGCATAAAACCGTCCTGCATTTCCTACTAGAGGACAGTGGGACTGAAAGTAAGCTAGCTAGCAACCCTTATGGAAGACAGAAATGACTGGAAATCTTGATGCCAGGTTAATGTCCGGCCAACTTCTCCTACCCCTCATGATGATAATGGTCGACCGAGGACGAACTGATGATGATACATTTAAAGTTAAAGATAATTTTAACTGCAGAAGATCAGTAATAACTAGAAATGCAGCAACAGCAGTGGTTTAGATATTATGTTATTGTCCCTGTTATGGACAGCGATATAGATTGGGTAATGATTATAGGGACCCTGGCACAGATTAGAGATTGGGGAAAGGAGGAGGGGACCGGGGTGTGGTAGGAGTCTGATCAACATTTAGTGGTGAAGGAACTGCTACCTGTGACAGAAACGCTTTTACATTAAAATCATTGCTTAAACCCATTTTCATCCGTGGGTGGGGAGGGGAAGGATTTCCCAGTCTCCCCAGTGTTGGGGGTCATGGAGTGTTCATATTCAACCCAACAGGAGATTTTATTTGACCTGGTTAATTTGAACTCTTCCTCCCTACATCTGTCATTACCTAAGTAAGACTGATCTATCTTAATCCTCAGACTTACGAGACTGTTCTAGCAATGGTGGTCAGGCTTGTGCGTTCAGCTGCCAAAACAACCGTGGGGGAGGCTTCTCCTGCATTTGCCCGCCTGGATTTGAACTCGCCGCCAACGGACAAGATTGCCAAGGTGAGTCTTTATGCCGTGTGACCTTTGACCTCGGTCAGCTAATAAATACCTGCCAATTGTCATGGGCCTGCTCTCCAGTAGCTGGTAGATTTTAGTAATCCTATTCGTTTGCCGATAATTTTAACTAATTAAATACTAAGAGCAGGTCTTTCTAGTGAATGGCATGTTTTTATTCAGTATGTGGGATTTGTGATCTCTAATATTACAAGACCATCTCTGGTGATTCTTTCTGGGAATTTCTTACAAGATTCAGGCTGCATGTATTGTAGATTTAGATCTGTCATGGTACTACATAATTTATTATCAACACTTTTCATTTGTTTAAGGCACTGTGTCAAAAGGAAAAGCTGCAGCAGCTGCATGATCCTGCTCAGTATAAATCAATTTCAAGCATAATATAAGATCATCTTCCATGCTGCAGCCTGGCTGCATGATGCTGCAGCCTGGCTGCATGCATGATGCTGCAGCCTGGCTACACGATGCTGCAGCCCCCCAGCATCCTACATTGGACACTGTCTTATTGGAAAGTTTGATGCATTTGTAGATATGAAGTCATCTTTACCATCCTCATAACATACTTGCATTATCATACACAACACATATATAGCATTGAAATGTTATCAGATGTTATTCAGATTTTTCAAAAATTTGAATATTAACATATATGCACATTTCTTTGTGTATCAACTTCATTCCTATCCATCAAGTATGCCATAAAATGACACCATCTTGAATGGGTACTCCTGCCAATTTGTAAAATATTGATGTCAAAATCGTTTACTCTCCGCCAAAATAGGTTTCATGTTGTACTTTTTGATGATGTGGTGTGTGCATGGGGATAGGGGTGTGCATGGGGGTGGGGGCATGGATGCTTAAGCTTAGGGGGGTTGCTGTCGGTACAGCTAGATTCTTGTAAGATTTCTGGCTCCTTTAATATCACAAAACTCAGTAAGGCATTTAATTGTGTCCCACTATACCAAAATGTTAAAAACTTGAAATCCCTCAGAGAATAATGTTAAGTGTGAATTTTCTGTAAGTTTTCTGTCATGTGACCGAATGATAGCTTCGGTGATTGCACAGTCGATGTTCTATTTGAAGTATGTTTGGGTACTGATATATGTCCCTCTTAGTGTCATTTTGCTTGCATGGCCATATCTGTGGGATCCAGCACATGTTTTGTTCATTGTCTTTGGCTTCTCAGTCAAAGCTACATATGAGCACACTGGAATATAGACAAATCTCTCTTGACAATGAATAATTCAAACACTACCAAACCAGAAGTTTATTTCATAAATGGGACAATTTTTCAGTCCCTGATTCCCGTTATTAAAATGAGTCTGCAAGCTTCTCCAGGCAAAATTAAAGAGTTCCCTGTGCTTTATTTTCTCGCTTTTTTCACATGTTCCGCAATTTCCATAACCTGTCTTTTTCTTGTGTACTGTCGATGAAATGTAAGAAGTAAAAGAGGAGGGAGGGGGGGGGAAACTTTTTTGGAATATTCTAACCAAATGTTTGCTTGATAACTGCTGAGAAATCTAATTGCTTTCTACTTTGAGTCAAGTTAAAAATAAAATAAAATCATCGACTTAATCAAGATAGCAAAGAAAAAGGTAAATAATTAAAAAAAGTAATAATCTTTAAAAGATGATCTATTTTTGGAAGGAGGGCATGATGGCTAATAATAAAACGGCTGTACATAACAGATGTTGTCCGGTCAAAAGTATCGTCCTTTTTTTTTATTTATTTTTTATTCCGGTGTTTCATTTGTCTTCGCAAGATATCAATGAATGTGTGATACAACGAGGAGTCTGTCATTACCAATGTAGGAACACAAGGGGATCCTATATATGTCTCTGCCCCCCTGGATTCAACCTAGGGAGAGATGGAAGATCCTGCGAAGGTACGATCTGTTCACAGGGGAAAAACTATTCCTGATCTTTCTTTCCTTAATCGTCTTTCTCGTTTTTTGTTGTTGTTGCGGAAGCTGTCATAAGAGCATGTGCAATACTGACACCAAATTGCCTACTGCATGATTCATGATGGCAACATTAGACCTTTTTGCATGTGTTTTCATTAACTACACAGACAGGTTCATTACCAACAATTCTCACGACTTTTCATGTTTGATTTATTGTCGTACGAAAATCCTTCTGATAATTCATTCACGAGAAAATAACTATATCGGTATGCAACGGATTTGGTCAGAACCACTTCATTAGGTAAAAAAAGAACGTTATCTTCTTTGGTTTAAAGTTTTGTGTCAATCTGAACAAGGCATGTAATTTTATGCACCTGAGGGTCCGCAAGTTGGGACGTGACCCAAAGTGAGTCACATAATTTTTCTATGCTTTTCAGGATTTTACCGGATGTTGAAAAATTTATCCACAGTTTTTTGGAACTTGCTGACATTCATAGTCCAACCTAGTTTCATGGTTTCTAAGATGTAATTCTGAGAGCTGGGACAATGCTGAGGGTAGCATGTGGTCCGTGGACCAAACAAACCACATACCACTCAACTAACAGATATATATGTCCTTCAACTTATAGTTTCTGTACTCCTAATTTATTAATAGTGACTTATAATTTTTAATTCAAGTATCGAAATTTTGTGTGTTGCTTTAAATTTCTTGTGACTCTTTGTTACTGCATTGATGCCCCTTTGCAGTTTTGTTATAATTTTAGTCACTCCTTGTGAGATTTTGAGGGAATAAAGTCCAGTCCAGGTATGTTATCTTTTGCCAACCAGACTATTTTGACCAAGTCAACACAAAATGCATTTCTTAGAACATTTTTTAGTCAAGGTTAGGTACTGTAGGGTTAAATATTGCTGTATTTTGGACAGAATAATCTGTAAACTTGTTTGGTTTTTATAAAAGAGCATAACTCATTGATATGAAATATCTTGCATCAAATATCACCCTTAACAGTTGATGATTTCCAAATGGCCTCATATCAGATTTAAAATATTATGATAAGCGTCTGTGCATTTTGAATCTAGAAAATTGGTTTTACGTTAAATTTAAGTTATCAAATTTTGTGCTAACTACCTTGAAATGCTCTGTTATAAGACAGGTTGCATTTGCTATAATGTTGTTTGAGAGTAACATTGGAGTTGGAGCCGAGAGGGACAGAGACAACTAAAATCTCACTTAACCTAGGTTGAGCAATGTGCAGGAAAATTTGGAAGGGCCAAAGGTCAAAGGCCTGTTTACCTAATTGGGGTAATATTGTGCCGCAATTTTATTTTAGGGTGGGAGGCATTGGATATCCTTTCACAGGCTGGATTTGGCCTGTAGGCTGACTTTACACTAACCCCTACAGGTTATAACATGTATCGGTATTGACGGGATACCTTTATCGTTAATCTGTCTTCTTTTCTGAATCTCAAACCAGACATTGATGAGTGTCGAACACCTACCCATGGTTGTGCCTATGGTTGCCTCAACACAGCAGGCAGTTTCAGATGCGTCTGCCCGGCCGGGACTGACAACTGTAGAGGTATGTTACCTTGATATCACTTTTACAGAAAGAAAACTTTGCTACTGACTTTGGTGGTTGCTGATTGAAAAATGCTGAGAGACATCTCCTGACCTGGAAATACATGAGCTTAATTGAAATGTATTTATCTTCGTGTCAGTATCGTAATTTAGTAACTCGATTCATGATGCTTTACAATGCTGTTGACGAATGTATTTTTCAGTCCTATTTAGGTTAAGCAAAACTGTTTTTGTATGGTAGAAAGAAATAGCAAATATTGAATGGCTAATTTATCTACGATATGAACCTAATTTGCATATTAGACCATTTATGGAAATTGTTATTGTCTGCACTTAATGATGTTTGATGTTTGTTTGTTTATTTTTGTTCTTTTCATAATATTCTGTACAGTAATTTCAAATTATATTCACACAAAAGCAAATTTTTCTTGATCAAATATAAAATGAAACACTAAACTTAGAAATAGACAAAATGCAAAAATATATTTTATGAAACACTAAACTTAGAAATAGACAAATGCAAAAAATATATTCTGCTACTAAGTTGAAAAGAAAGAGGAGAGCCTTAAGAAAACAACTGAACGCTTTTGTCAAAGGTTTCCCAGGTACAGACTAAAATACATAAAACACATATTATTATTATTATTAACCAGCATTTAGAATGCTATTCACACCCCAAAGAGTGTACCATAGCATGTACAACTTAGCGCTGGTCATTGGTAACTTGTCACACCTACACACCAAAGTGTGCACAATTCAATCAATCTCTCCTGGGGCACCACAGTGCACCACAACCACGTGTCCCCAGTGGGACTTCCCATATGGTGCAGCCACAAACCGGTGATCACAACTATATTTACAAGTTACCTCGCAAGTCCCCTTTTATACACCTGGGTGAAGAGAGGCAATGGATATAAAGTGCCTTGCCCAAGGACACAACATAATGATCTGGCCAGGGCTCGAACCTGTAATCCTTAGATCACAAGTCCACTGCCTTAACCACTTGAACACAACGTCCTACATATGGTAGGATTGGACGTATTAAGCAAAGAGAAAAGAAAACAAGGAAAAGAAAAGAAGGAAACAGGAAACAAAAAGAAAGGTTATATAACAACAGTGACAACTAATAAGCTTACCACTAACAATACAGATTATCAACAAAGGGAATGGTCTAATTGGGAAGAGTTAAAACTTAATCTAACAAAAAATTCTTAAGTTTGGATTTAGATTAATTTTTAGGAAACTATGTTGTTGCAGTATTTGGGAGATGGTAGTAGAGAGTTCCAAATCTTGACGCCTAGATACTTCAAGTGGTAGTAACTTATAGTAATGTGAAACAATGGGGGTCTATTAAAGTTGAGCATGTATGTAAGTAGTGAACCTTATTTGCATATATCAAACCAGATATGGAAAAATTGTTATTATCTTCACAGGATTTGACTAGTTACCAACTGCAATGTCTAATTTTCTTGTAAACAAAATGACTTGATATGTGTGGTATAGATTATATGCTTCTAGTTTTGTGAGGGGATATTTTTTTGATTTCAGTCTAGCTTTCATTATCATAATCATTTTATAGATGTAAGTTAAACTACTTAAACATAAACCCCCTTCTATTAAACATACATGCAATACACGCAATACACGCAATACACGCAATACACGCAATACACGCA
>KN882620.1:197841-211557 GCA_000934455.1 Apostichopus parvimensis
CCTACCAGTGGCGTAGCCAGACTTTTCCATCTGGGGGGGCAAAGGGGGGCCAAAGGGTCTGATTGGTGGGGCAGACTAAGCTAGTACAAAAGACATACCAAACAGTTTGCATGACATACTGTGGCAAATTGGGTATTGTGTCAGCAATGTAGGGTACAGATGGTCACTGTAGTTAGCTGACGTTTTATGTTATTTCCACATAGGTATTATTAACGATAAAACAGATAACTGAAAAAGTCATCGATAATTCTCTCTAAAAATCTGAATAGACTATGCTCTTTCTGTCAGTATTCAAAGATGATCAGCATGATATCTGACTTGCCTGCGAGTGTAACCACCCCCCTCCCCCAATCAACAAAAGATGTTATCATTTCCCCTTCGGGCCCTTCTTTTGCACTGTCTAGGGCTCACTCAAACAGTCTAGCGAAGGTTAATTCGCCTATTCTGATGACTGTCGGTTTTGATGAGCTTCAATGTTGAGAAGCTGCGCTCGCATCCAGCACTCGATACCGGAATCGCAATGGCAATTTTACAAAGGCGAACAGCTCTGCAAAGACATCTTTATATGGCTCCAGAAACGATGTCAGCGACAGAAGGTTGTGTGGTGGCGTCTCTCCGGTGTTAGCGAACTTGCGCTGGAGGAGTCTCTCTGCTTGCGGAACCTCGTTTTTGAGGTCTTATGCTCGCATCGAAAACTTGGCCAAACTGTTCGACGCTTTCCATTGAGAGGAAATCCCTACTCTCTGGATTCAGTGATTGGATCCCTCTCATGATCTGGCAGTTCTCTGTGGAGAAGCGCTTGTTCATTTCCGCGGTGATGGTATCGACGATCTGATAGAACACGTGTATCTTGATGCTCTCCTTCGTAGTTGACGTATCCTCCTCTGCCATTAACCACTCTGTTACCACGCTGTCACGTAGCCGTGCTGGCAATCGCCTTTGCCGTCTTGGTCGGTGCTCGGTGTCGATAGGAATTTCGCATGAAGTCGCAAGGCCTGACGCTGCTTCCCAATACGCAGCAAGTGCGTCTTCTTCGGACCTCATCTCCCTTAGGCCACTTTTGAAGTTACCCACGATGTCTGTTGCCTTTGCCTAACCCAAGAACACAGCGCGATTGGTCGCGTAGGCGTAGCAAAACTTGTAAGTTTCAGTCAAAATGCAAATTGTTTCTAAATACTGTGATATTCATTCTGCCATACACGTCACTCACGTGTGAATCATTTCGGAACACAATCCAGGGATCAGGGATAACCATGTGAACATAAACTGAACGTAGCCTCCGCTTGTGAGTGCCGCGGAGACCGTTTAATTAAATTGCCAACCCGTTTCCACATTTGACAATAGAGAGACAGTGGCGTTTTTTGCGCTGCTGCTTGGGTCAAATTCTTTTTCAAGGCAATGTTCCCATGGAAGTGATTTTTATTTTGGCCACCCAATTTTGCAGATAGAGAATTAGGTAAAAGGTAAAGAATAAAAATTGCATAAAAACCATGGTAATATGCACATAGGCCCAGCAACATATTTAGTGTGCTATTCAAGTTTTTTTTTCTCAGTCAATAATTCCATTTGGGGAGGCAAGTGGGGGGGCGGGCATTTCAACTGGGGGAGCTCCCTAAGCCTAGATACGTATCCTCTTGGAAGTGGTCTCAACTGTATGGGTATCAAACTGCTTCTTGAGAGTCAGACTAGATGGAGGTCATTGGATACCCTGACAAATATCTGCCCCCCCCCCCAATAGTCAAGTGATCTAGATATTGTGGTGTTGGGAAAATGAGAGTCATCATTGTAACGTATAGACAAAATGTATTGGTTTGCTGCTTCTTGTGACTTAACTAGAAGTATATTCCTAAGAAGGTTGTATTTCTAGGGGGAGCCCCACCCCCTGTAATTATGTAATGTAAATATAGTGGTGTTGGGCAAAGAAGGCTTAGTGAAATAACCTTCTGACAAGCTTAGAGACATAAACTGTATGACTGTATGCTGCTTCTTGTGATTTATACTAGAAGCGTATTCCTGAGGAAGTCATATCCCTGAGGAGGGCATATCCCTGAGGGAGTCTTATGAGGAAGTTATATCCCTAGGGGACTCCACCACCTCAAGTTTGCTGGGTGATTTAAATATCATAGTGTCAGACAATTGATGGTCACTATAGCAACCATCTGACAAATTTTATGGAGGATAAATTTTACAGTTATAGCTGCTTCTTATGTTTTTAAATTAGATGGATATCCTGATGGAGGTAAAAATATCCCTAAGCGCACCCTCAACCTCTCAGACCCCCTAGTGCATATTCATGATCATATCATGCATATTCATGAGTTGAGCAAGATAACACTTCTCTTCATGAAGAGGAGGGAACACAGAACATTTAGAAAACGTTATTATGTAATATTTATTTCCTTTATGCAGAAATGCCATGTTTACAATGTGAAAACGGTGGTACTTGCGTCCTTGGACAATGCCAGTGTCCCATTGGTTATATGGGAGAGACATGTGCAGAAGGTTGGTTTTATCTTTCGGATACTTTTTCCATCATAGCGACCTCAAAGCTTTTATTCTCAGTTTGGTGAAGAAATGAGCTATTTCATTGTGACTTATAGAGAATGGGAAGTTACAATTAAATCAAAACTGTGCACTAATTAAAGACACCTTAAATGCTTATAAACTAGTCTCATTTATATATCTTTTCTTGTTTCTTGTTTTGATGTCAGAAATGTAAACATGTATATGTAAATATGTATACTAAACAAGTACATTAATAAAAACACTTTTGCTAATCTTTATTGAGAAAGTAAATTCCATAGATGGATATTCAAGAGTAAAAGAGCAAAAGGAAAATATCTGAGCACAGTTTGGTCGTCCTGTGTGAAGGCAAATATTCTATGATGAAGATAATATTTGATCATTGGTTCAGGTCTAATTAATGTTCCTGTTGACAATCAATTATTTTCTAACATAATCTGTCGTATTTATGTAATTAACCTTTTCAAATACCCATATAGAAAAGTTGATGATAAAAATAGATGCTATTCAACACAACGTTCTCCACAACAAATGCATTTGTTAAAACTTGCAAGAGTTTCAAATATTAGACAACAGTGGGCTTTCCCTACTCCAATTTTTAAAGTTAATCAAGCAGTACTCTGTGCCTGGAACTGCTAGCTGCTCTTTCCTTCAAGTTATCCTGAAACAATAAGGTCATAAGGTCCCCGGTTCGAGTCACTCCCAGATGAATGTATGTCTTCCAGTTACAGAGTTGTTGACAATTAACAATTCATAATCATGGACGTTAAATATGAATGTAAGATACTGACTTCGGTCAACTTGCTGCTTTGATAAGCCAATGAGGCTTCTTCGCGAGTTCCTGCTTGCAGGAGGATCTAATATACATACAATGATACAGACTATGTTGGTTTTGTTTTGTTTATGTGTATTCAACTTTGCTTATTTACAGAGAGACAGTGTAGCTCACCGTGCAAGAATGGTGGGAGCTGTCAAAGAGGGATATGCTTTTGCCTGGCAGGCTACATTGGCGAATTCTGCGAAGGTCACGGTATGTTTTCTAAGTCAAAACAACTTTCTCTGCAGCCATGTTGATTAACAAGGGAAATGCTGGTATTTATTTTGCAAATCAGGGGACATGCAGTTATGAAGCCAAGGGGACATTGGGTGGAGGGGGGGGGGGCACAATATGGCCCACAAATGTTTGGTGCCCCCTGGTTTCCCCTAAGTTTGCCATGTCCCAAATATGACATTAGACCGGAAGATACACAGGTTTCTTTTATACTCCCTGATCAGTTTCATCTTTCCATTCTTGTGTCTGAAAAAAAAAGGCCAAATTAGTCTTTTGTTTATGATTTTTTCTTTTCGCTAGTTTGTAATCCTGGTTGCCTGAATGCAGGATTGTGTCACCATGGAGAGTGTCTCTGTTCAGACAGATTCCAAGGAGCAGCTTGTGAAAACCTTGGTGAGTACAACAATCTTAGGAGAGAGAACTAGAAAGCAATATATCCTAACAAAGACATGCATGTCATACTACTGACAATGGAGGTGTAAACTTATTCAAAAACCATGTTTTGCATGCCTTTAGTTTTTCTTTTTGTTTATGAATATATTTGTGTACTGATAAGATTCATTGGAGGGATGACGATTGTACACAGAAACACAAAGAAAATAGAGAGAAATTTTGAATGTTACAATCATATATAAGAACAATCATCAGCATGTACTGTGTATTGCGGATTGGTTCATCGAAACATCGTGGCTCGTCAAAACTAACCTGTTTGACACTGAGAAAGAAAAACCAGCTTCTTTGAAACAGAAAATAAAAAAAAATATAAAAAAAAACTTGTCTTTGAATATTTCATGGTAGGCCTAAATGTTTTCCAAAATCTTTCAAATCTGTATTTCACAAAATAAATGTCCAATGTTTGGAGTGAACTGATCATAGCAACTCCATTCTGCTACTGGTCAATTCCTAATAGATAATTGCCTTGGTAGTTTGGTTACTGTAGCAACCACATTAAGTGAATGCAGAGTCAATTGTGTCTTGTGTCTCTCTGATATTTCCGTTCTTTATTTCTATGTCATTACAGTGTGTATCCCCGGCTGCTTTAATGGAGGCACGTGCAACAACGGCACTTGCATATGTTCGGATGCCTACAGGGGCACTACCTGCGAAATTCCAAGTGAGTATATAAATCAATGTTAATATTTGCATATGTACAGGTGCCTACTGGGGCACTACCTGCAAAACTCGAAGTGAGTTTAGAAATCAATGTTCAATATTTGCATATGTACGGATGCCTACAGGGGCACTACCTGCCAAACTCCAAGGGAGTATATAAATCAATGTTAATAATTTCATATGTACAGATGCCTACAGGGGCACTACCTGCAAAACTCCAAGTGAGTTTAGAAATCAATGATTAATATTTACAATACTACCAACCAGACAACAATGGCAAGGTCTGATGATAAATATTTATCCCTTTCCCCTCCCCCCAATAGAAATCAATGTTTTAATAATTATGCCCACCACCACACATAGAAATCAATGTTTAATATTTACAATAATACCAACCAGACAACAATGGCAAGTTCTTTGATGATAGATATTTATTCTCCTCTCCCCTTACCATCCTCATACACTTTTCCATTCTTCTTACCCTACTTAATTAAATCATTTTCATATATGGTGAATATTTTCTCAGGAGTGATACTACACATGGGAAGAAGTGGTTTTCGTTAAGCCCTTTTTTCAAATGGATTCTTAAACCTATACATAGCAGGGGTTTATGCCTTTATCTATCATAGAGGTGAGAAAATTTGTACCACAGATATTAAAACAATGCTTTCAGTTGTATTCATGTGGCTGTTGATTCCTTGGTTACAGATTGTTTACCAACTTGCATCAATGGAGGGACATGTGTTAATGGCGTGTGTGACTGTCTACCTGGATTCACTGGTGAACATTGTCAACTATTGGGTGAGTAACGTGCAGTTCATTCTTTGAGGATTCATTCACCTATGATAATTATCAACCAGTGGGTGAGTACCATGCATCTTGCCCAGATGGGGGACTCACTGGATAATATTGTCAATAAGTGGGTGAGTACCTCGAGGTACTCACCCACTTATTGACAGTCTACAGGACTCACTGGTATGAGTTAGTGGATGAGTACCATGGATCTCAGTTTATGGGGACTCACTTTGTAATATTGTCAGTAAGTGGGTGAGTACCTCAGTCTAGAGGACTCACTGGTATGAGTTAGAGGATGAATACCATGGATCTCAGTGGGTGATATAATGTCAGGAATCCCAAACCAACTCTTTCCAAAAGACAATCAAGTTTTGCCTCTTCCATATCCTATCCTTCTTCTCCATAATTATTGTCCCAAAGTTTTCTAGAAAATCAAGCAATAGTCTCACATGCCCTGCTCCCAAAGAGCATTTTGCTTTTCACACTTACTAAGTTTGTTTCCTTCTCTGGGAAATTGAAATCTATACTTCAAAAATCTAATAACCAATGAATAAATCAAACGATAAATGTAACTCTATACTTTTCAATCTTATACATCCATAATATAGTCAATAAAATAATGAATCAATAAATCAATCAATGTAGATCTATATATTTTTCAATCTAATAAATCTATAAACAATAAATTAATACATTAATACATCTAATTTTAAATTTGACCTCCTTGAATGTACTTTTCAATATTTTTAAGGCAAATTTAGGAAGCTAAAACTTATGGTTCAACTTTGAGGGCCTTTTACCAGACAGAGGCACAGATGGTGTAAAAGCCATAAGGACAATAGACCATGAACGCAAGAAAGGAGAAAGTAAAAAAAATAGAAAACCAGCGATGGTTTCAGTGTATAATTTATATCGCATATCGAATCCTATAGATTCAAAATGGAGAAATTGCTCCAAACAGATGCAAAAAAGTGTAAACAAATTCTTGAAGGCAGATTCAAGCCATGTTCAATACTTTACGAGATAAAAATTCATAAACCTGAAAACAACCACAAATATGTGAATTCTCACTTGTTATTCCCTGAAGTTTGATTGGTCAGGAGATTGTCCAACATATGCATATGCATCACCACTTTTTGTTAATATTTTCCACAGCTTGCACCCAACCCTGTCTCTATGGGGGCCACTGCTTCAATGGAAGCTGTGTGTGCTTGAAAGGGTTCACAGGGCAGATGTGTGAATCGCCAGGTACCTGAATGCATCATGAATATTTATGAATATTATGCATCAATCATCATTATGCAAATTCATCATTCATTCTTCAGTAATTGTCATTTGCATATATACTGTCCTGAAAGAGAAAAATGAAACAACATTGCTCGTGGCAAGTACATGTATTTAAATTAAAATATATATTCTCAAAAAGCAAAAAAAAAAATCTTCAAGAAGCATTTTACATTCTTAAATTTAGTTCATTTATCATAAAGTATGTGTTGGACCTTAAGCCCCATCACAGTCAAAAAAGCAAAGCCATAATTAGCCAAACTCATTTGTTTTGCTTAGTGTCCATTATTCTAGATATACACAATTTAAAGTTGTTAAAGAAGGAAAGTAGTGTGTCTTCTGTTATTTCTTTGTTTCTTTCTTATCAAAAAGGGAGAAAAAAGAGAAATAAAAGTACAATTCCGTAGAATGTGAATGTTGAAAATATTCCTGTGTTCTGAAACCACCCAACTAACAAGTCATCATTTCTCATCAGCTATAAAGCTAGAACAAAACAGGATTATAAGAAGAAGTATGGCCCTGGGGTCTTTGAAGCCAACTCCCATAAGGGAGCAGGGTAGGGGATGGGCAAGTGGAGGATGCATTCTGAGACATATTAAGGGTCTAAATTAGGCCTGTAACTATGTCTACACACAAGGTTTTGCTTCTAACTAATAGTCATTATTGTGTGGGGTTGAAAATTGAGTAGGGATGTAAACCTCCTTCCCCAATCCCTCCTCTGACCCCCTGGACCCACAATATAAGATGGGCTTAGCTCCCCCCTCCCCCCTAGTGTAAAGTACATAAATATGTAAGTATGCTTGTGTGGTACAACCTACAAGTTGAAATTTGTTGAAACCCCCCCCCCTCCCCAATTAAAAAATGGTTTTGCACCCCTGTGACTGAATCAAGTATAGATACTTTATATATGAAATTTTTTTTGGCTGCACACTTTGAAGCTTTTGATCTGCAACATATTCTCACTTGCATGCATCTATCATTCCCATCCCCACCCCCCCAATGCTTGGGAGGGAGTCAAAATGAGTGGAAGTTGGGGTAGAATGTGACAATTTAAACCGATACTGCTGGGTTTACTGTTGCTGGAGATATATCTGTTTCAAGATCACAAATGTTATGCTGGAGGAATATTTCAGGATATTTCAGGATACATCAGGGATAGTCAACATCTCCAATAATATCTCATCAGTTTTTCATTATTTTTCTTTTGCTGTATAATGCTGCAAACTCTATCATGTATACTCACAAAAGATATTTAGAATGACACCAATCCATATTTTAATGAATATCAATCGTTACATTCTTACTGTTTTGGTTCTCATTGTATTCACTTAACACTGACACATATTTAATCTGCCGTATATTTGTCTAGATGCCGTCAGTAAAATTTTAAATCGTAAGCAGTTCCTTATTTGTCAGGATCTCCATTTCTTTCTTGTCGTCTCCATCTAGGCTAACTTAACATTTATTCTTAAGGTAACATTAAAGTATAAATAAAAAGGAGAGGGGGGGGGTGGAGGAGGGGTGTGGTGGTCCTGTTTTGATTCTGTGGGTGCAACAAGTTACCAATGACCTGGAAGTACCTATCGTTACGTGAGAAGGCCTATCCTTGATACAAATGTAAGTCATCAACCATTACCCTTTTTTCTGCTTTGATTTGTTTGCTTACAGTCATGACTGTTAAACTCACAAATCTTTGAGAAGGTTTGTGGTCTATAGTCTAGTGTGGTATTTTTCTCTTTAATATCTGAGCTTCATATCTGAGTAATGTTAATTTCTCTAATTTTTCTAGCTTTACTGAGTGCGTTTTTGATATTATTATTATTATCTACCCTTTCTTTTTTCTCCATTGTAAAATTATTAGATTGCTTAGAGGATTGTCAGAACGGTGGTTACTGTGAATATGGTAGATGCACCTGTCCAGTCAACTTTGTTGGGGAACAGTGTGAGACAGAGGGTAAGCCAGTTTAGTAATAATTTAGCATATTAATATTATTTATCACTCAATGTTCAAACAGTCTGTAATGCTGTTTAATGAGTAGTGATGTAATACGATCACACATATTTGTGGTTTACGTTCTGTTTATAATTACAAACAGGCCTTGTCTTTTTAAAGGAGTCATGGGAGTGAAAATGAATGATACTATATGAAACGAAACTGAAATATTTAGTCCACAGTAATAAAGAAACAAGATTTACAATTAAATACAAATAGAAATATGATTTTGTTCATCATTCATCAAACTCAGTCTGGTGCTTGGTCTTGCATCTGACATGTGTGATTAACATACCCTCCATAGATATCACTAGATTCATAGACGATGTTGGAACATGATCATGCCATATACTATACCCTACACCAGGAGGGCCATTGAGATCACAGACCGACTGTCTCCTGGGAAAGGGTGGGTGGGTGAAATATAATATGAAGTAGAGAATGGACTGAAGTTAATATACAAATAGTTTAGTTAACTGTGATGCTCAAAAAAAAAAAAAAAAACACAAAACAAAACAACGTTGTCTTTTCTTTGAAAACAAATCTATTATCATCCCCCCCCCCCCCCCCGCAGGACCTCCTGCGAGGTCAATCAGGGGTTAAACTTCTTTACTACTGTAGTTAACTGTGTTTGTCAATTACCTTTTCTGCTACCAGTGTTCTATTTGCCAATCTATGATTTTTTGTGTTTTCTCACTTGTCAGTCTGTGTGCCACGTTGTGCCAATGGCGGGACCTGCGAGAACAGCACCTGTCAGTGTCCTGAGTTATTTTCTGGTCTCTACTGTGAAGAAAAGAGTGAGTTATTCAGCTTTTTCTCGTTAATGTTTGCCAAAATTTTGGCTCAATATAATAATTTTTGTTATTTTGTACTAAAATTAATTTATATTGCACAATATTGCCTGGATTAGTGAAATTGTATATTCATATATATCGATACATACATATTTATTATGTTGCTTGACATTGTTATATCGAGGCTTCACTGGTAGTCAAATTTACATATTTTATTTTTTGCGTTTGTAAGCCTTCATTTTCCTTTGTACATTTCTTATATTTTTAATTTTAATTTTTACAATGTATTAGTAAAAATTTAGACATTGATTGGACATCTTCTTTTCTTGTATTTTGTCGTAGATTGTCGTGAAGATTGTCAAAATGAAGGTTTCTGTAACGAAGGAGTTTGTGAATGTCCATTCGGATACATTGGAGAATTTTGTCAAGGAAGATGTAAGATTTACAGGATTATACCGTTAATCCTCAAAGTATATATCTATATTTGTAAAGGAAGATGTAAGATTCACAGTATTATACCGTTAATCCTCAAAGTATATCTATATTTGTCAAGGAAGATGTAAGATTTACAGGATTATACCATTAATCCTCAAAATATGAATCTATATTTGTCAAGGGAGATGTAAGATTCACAGGATTATACCGTTAATCCTCAAAGTATATATTTTTATTTGTCAGGGAAAGATGCCATACATATTTACAGATATTTGCCAAGTGGGGAAAATGCAGCATTGGTTACACATACCAATGATTTCCTATAACCTCCCTTGTAACAATGTAACCTGACAATAGTTATGAACTATTTACAGATCGGCAAGTTATGATTTACTCAAAGGTTTCCATCAAAGCAGCTGATGGAACTCTCAGGAGTGTAACATCTCTTCAGGGGGTGGATCCTCGCCAGGCACCAGAGATGTCTGGGTCCTCCCTTTGCAAATGTCTTGGCTCTAAATAGTAGCTCGGATCGGATGTGTTGTTATGCACTGCTGTTTAGGTTGTAATAATGTCGGTATTTAATGATTATTCTCGTCTGGCCTATGCTTCCTCTTTGAAGGAGGAATCCTGGCTCTGCCGATGCATCTTAAAGGACAGTTTAAAATCTAGTCTGTAGTCAATTGATCAAGATATTAGGTGTTTTACAAATTGATTAATACCAAGGTTGATCATATTATGTTTTTCAGTGGTTGGGTGCTTTGAGAGACCATGTCAGAATGGTGGCACTTGTAACCCAAACGGCTCCTGCAATTGTCCAGAGGATGTGGATGGAAGGTTCTGTAACACTCTTAGAACTGGTAAGGATTCTATCGGGGAAATAAAATAGATTGGTAGATGTAGCTTAAATTATAGTTTGTCAAAGCTGAGGGGCTGCATCGTGGTGAGGGAGGTGTGGTGAGGGGAGGGGGATGGGAAGGGGATGGATTTGTTAATACAGACAGACTCTGTAGGTGTAATCTTTGTGTCCTCTTTAGTTTCACACAATAGAAAATTGCCTCGTGTGCAGAGAAAACCTAAATTAGTTTATTCTTACATGTTTACTCATGATTTTATCCGAAGGAAATTATATAGAACTTCTTGAAAAAAAAAAGCATGTTGCTTTGTAATCTTTATTCATAATATAATAATCACTCAATAAAACTCAGTGGAAGTCTTTAGTTGTAAATTTTTCCAAGCAGACATTGTAACTATTCAATTTGGTGAATGCCTAAATGAATTTAATTATGCTCAGCTTTGAATCGCTGCTGTTAGTAGAACTAATAAGACAATAAGTGAATTTAAACCTGGTTAATTTATTGAACAACAGTCTATTTATCTGGCTAGTTGAAACATTTTTTTTCTTGTCCCATTTCATATGATGTGTAATTACTTGATGTATCTTCCTTCTGACAGAGGTTGTTCAACTGTGTCCTCAAGGTTGTGCTAATGGAGGAACTTGCATAGATGGGATATGTATCTGTCAGAATGGATACACCGGTGCCTACTGTCAGGATGAGGGTATAGAGGACACTTTTATGTATTTTATGGTCAAAAAAGACCAAAATAAAATATTATTTGCTTTTAAAAAAGGGTCACAAGTAACGTCCATATTTAAAGGCACCATCAGAGTTTCTTGCATGCCAATTTTTTTTTTCTGATTTTCATTGGGATTTTGGTCATTTGCATTACGATCCTCCCCCTTATAGCAAATAGGCCTACCACCCGAGTCACCTGTTTTTGGCCAAAAACAGGGGAGATTGAATATCTACCCGAGTTGGTAATGCTAGTCCATACTGAACGCTCCTCATCATGATTAAACACACAGTGTATTATTTCAGTGGTCAAAGCAAACTTGTCTTCACACACAAGAAAGTAGTTCTGGCCATTAGAGCACTTGTGTTTACAATCATATGGTGGCTGGTCAATGAATTATGTTGAATGCAAAAATGAGCCCTAATGACAGTATTTAGGGTAGTACATTCTATTAAGTTACAAATTATTAATGCTTGAGTGAATTTGAGGACTGTTTTTTCTATAGGCAGGATTGACTGTCATGTCTAGTAAATTAAAGGCCTTAAAACTATGTATCACAAAGTTTCCTGGAAAAGTAACATTTCTAAAGAATCCCTAAAGGTAAACTTATAATGATCATTAGTCATTAGAATTGAGTTAATCAACGAATATGAATTACTGTGATTTGTGTATAAAGAAGTATAAATTTATACAAATTTTGTTTATTGTTTAGTGCTCATGTTTACTATTCAGTTGGCCAGTATTTAAGATTAACAGGAAAAATGAATTTGTGAGTGTATAATAAAGAGAAATATTAAGGGTAGTATCCATTTTGTAATAGGATATGATATCATTAGGTTCAAATTACTCATTGAAACAATGTCCAGTATCCAAGTTAGTAAATTTAATATATATATGATATTCAAATATATCTAGATCTTCTAGACATTTTGTGTATTTTAATAATTTTTCTTCCCACAGGTTATCAAGAATACATAATTCGTATCGTTCCTGCTGAGGGTAATGAACATCTGATTGGTCGAACGGTGGGATTCCTCTGCGAGACAAATTACAGCGTTGCGGAAGAAAGACCATCCTGGTTCGATAATCAAGGCCAACCAATCAGAATTGGGAGTGAGTCAATGGGCTAACACATATACATATCACTAGCAATGCGATGTGGCTTCCAAGTACCTCCTTTCAATTGAGGGTGTTGTCATATAGATTCTAATGCTCATGATCTGTGCTGTTAACAGTTCTATGAATTAATGTAAGGCACTATGCAGAAACGAATAGCTGCAGCAGCTGTATAATCCTGCTCAGCTAGGATGAATCAATGTCATTCACTTATTTATATCTCCAGCCAATCTTTTAAGTTATTGTTTTGATTTCTATGATCATGGAGAGTGTTTTGAAAGTAATTGTGGTGCACTTTTGTGACCAGTTTTGGCCCTTTGTTTGTGATGTTTGTTTCAGATGCGACGGAGAGGGTGTACGCGTATGAAGTGTCTGCCAATGCAACCTGGTTGATTGTGAAGACTCTACACGAAGACGATGAGGGCCACTACAGATGTGTGGCCGGTAGCTTCCTCAGCATAGATATGATGCTTTATATACATGGTGAGTATAGATATGATGCTTTATATACACGGTGAGTATACAGTAGATATGATATTAGACGGTGAGTATAGATATGATGCTTTATATGTACGGTGAGTATAGATATGATGCTTTATATACACGGTGAGTATATATATGATGCTTTATATAAACGGTGAGTATAGATATGATGCTTTATATACACGGTGAGTATATATATGATGCTTTATATACACGGTGAGTGGAGATATGATGCTTTAAATACACAGTGAGTCAATTCACTAGGATTGATTAGGATTCCCTCTGGTCTTGTAATTAATACCCTAAGTATTTATTTACTGTTGTCTTCCTTACAGCACCGAGTTGTGACCATGAATGCCTGAATGGTGGATCCTGTGTCTTTGGTGTCTGCATGTGTCAGAGAGGCTTTGTAGGACATTTCTGTGAAGAGCCTGGTGAGTTCTATCTATGCTGTTAATAGTTTGACTTATAATTATGTACCTAATTACCAAAATGGTGTCTGGTGCACTCAACTGGCACAATCAGTTAGACTGGCACAGTCAGTTAGAATGACACAG
>KN882621.1:13384-35447 GCA_000934455.1 Apostichopus parvimensis
CGTATACTCCTTATACTCAAGTCCCCCCCCCCCCCCCACCCTAACCTACCCAGCATTCACCTCAATATGTTAGGTCAATGTATCGCAAATTTTGTGATTGATTAACAGTCTAACAAACCCATCGATTAATACATCCAAATTAAAGTACAGCTGGTCAAGTTAAGCCCCTCTCCTATGTGCAACTCTCGACCAAGTGGATGTCAATTTTGAGCGATTGATAATTGGAAGCGATCATTTCAGTACCCAGACACTTTCATATCAGTATTAATTACATTTACATTGCAAAAATATATTTAAAAGAAAGGTGTTTTTATAATCCATTATTGGAAATGAACGTACAACTTATGACTAGTGGGGCTCATGTAGTTATAATTGATATTGTTAATTAAGATGGATTTTACTAAATCGAATATACTTTCAAGAAATTTGTCAAAATCAAAAGCAACCACCACCCCCCCCCCTAAAAAAAGCTATTTATAGGTAGAACTGATCACCCCTCCCATTCCCACCTCTGATGTACTGAATATTTATAGAGGGGTATCATGGAGGTATTGACCCATGACCCACCCACGCACCTACCCCACACCCTATTAGCCCACACCCTATTAGCCCACACCCTATTAGCCCACACCCTACTATGAAAAGTGTTAAATTAGCTGTGTACACGACAAAAGTATATAAAAGTATGTGCACCTTGGAAAAGTACAGTTTACCTGTCGCCATGATATCGCCCACTCAAACTATATCGCTTTACAAAACACGACTAAAATATTTGCAAATGTATAAAAAGAAATATAGATGAACGACTTCATCATTATCAAAACGATACCACGTCCAGTCAATGTATTTGTAGGGATTAATTGTGTTTTGAGTAACAGAGTTTACTTGTAATCACACCCTTTTTTTCTTTACCCCCAAAAAAAGAGTCGCCTCGTTTTTCACGTGTAGTTGCCAGTGTTTATTGTTCGAAGCCAACGTACCGTTCTGTCAGCGCTATTACTCGCCAAGTGCCTAAAGTTATAAATTACTTAATGATCCTGTGTATGACAAACACCTCACGAATGATTGGTGGCTCCGTTAAAGGAGTCAATAGACGTCACGTAATCTACGGAAGCTTTCAAGTACTCTATAAAAATCACTGTCTTTTTTAGAATGGTCGTTGACTATTGATAGTCTTTATGACCTATCGAAAAGTGCTTTCACATTTTCAACTGCTGTAAGCCATGTGGCCTAAAACAAGAGAAAGTAGGGTGCGTGCAACTGTGGGTGGTACTGGGTAGTGAAATGTT
Source organism: Apostichopus parvimensis (assembly GCA_000934455.1). Lineage (NCBI taxonomy): Eukaryota > Metazoa > Echinodermata > Holothuroidea > Aspidochirotida > Stichopodidae > Apostichopus > Apostichopus parvimensis. Next base: position 14,674 of record KN882621.1, read on the forward strand.
TCTGTCATTTACCAAATGTGGGGATATAATGGGGTGTATTGGGGATAAGATTACAGTCTTTATTTCATTCTTTATTAATTTCTTTGCACACTTATTCAAACATAGTATAAAAGCTTGACTGTGTGAAGTTGCAGAACGTCCTCCAGAAATAAACACTACGAATTCCGTTTCTTGCCAATTTTCAGTAGCTAGGAGTAGCTAGGAACAACCCCTCACACCCCGTTTGAAAAAGGTTGGCGTAAGAACATGTTGTTATGCGGTTTCCCCGAGTCCCTCGAACCGAATTCTTTGCGCTTATATAGTGAACTAAACGTCGTCCATTTATGTATTACCCTATCATTCCTAGGTTTCAAGAATATATGGCATAAATTCTACTGTCCATCTGTCATTGTCAACTTATTCTTGATAATTTCGTGCTTGCAAGGCAATTTGATCAGACACATAGGAGTTTTGATGTGATGTTATTCTGTCGTCGTCTTTCTTTTCAACCCAGGAAGGGTCAAATTTATTTTATCACTAGTTCTCCACACAATTAAGTGCAAACTCCTCTCAAACACATCTCCAGCGATCTATTTACCTTACACAAATTTGCAACGTTTCAGCACTCCCTCCACCCCCCCCCTCCCCCTCCCCCTATTGCATCTACTTCATATGTTATAGTCCACTTTATATTTCCTTTCTTCTGAATATTTACAACTCTGTATTCTAATGACGTCACCAATGCAATTATTGTCACAGGTATCCTCTGAAATGTCGATGTTTTTCACACGTGTAATTATATCTTCCATTTTTTAATTGTTATTATTTTCTTATTGTTTATCCCAGACTACCCTTCAGAGAAACCATCACCACCTGCTCACAATGACGTCAACGACAATCATGTTATCGAGTCGCACCCATGAGAGGTGGAGGGCGTAGCACCACCACACCCCCTAGGCTACTTACCGATGGTATACGCCTGTTACAGTATTTGCAGACAAGTCGTGAAAAGTGTCCTGCAACATCATCGGTTAAAGTGTTGTATTTCTTCAGCCGGTGAGATGTGATGGTCAGAACAAGGCCGAAGATCAAAAAGGATATTTTAGAAGGAGACTTTGTGAGATTAATCCAAAGAGCAAGATATATGCTGCTCTATGGATGATGATGAATCGTGCTAATAGTAGACGCTGCAGGTTGATAGCGCATTTTATAATTGTTTTCCTTTTCCATGGGACGGTGGGTGTGGACGGGACGGGAGGGGGAGGGGGTGGTGGTGGAAAGACGTTTGCAGATGCCCGTGGCTATGAAAGCAGTGTACATGTAGCAATAATATTGCTCTTCTCTTCATCTTTTTTCGTAAACAAATTGTAAACAAAAATAAGAAGTTTTGAATGTTTACCAAGTTCTTATATACTTGTTGGAACTGAGAACTACCAGTTGTTTCTACTAATCATCTGAAGGCCAAGTATTGCCCATAACATTTTTGAACTTGTTAAAGTGCCTTCTAAGTTTCTATCAGTACTCCATATAGTAACTTTGGCAGTAAGTAGCAGACATTTATATAGTTAAACTTAAGTGACCATACGAGATCTCTCAAGCATATTTTTGGCACATGATCTCTAGCATATTTAAGGGACACCATTTCTAGCATACTTATGGACACTATTGATGCTATTGAAGGGAGGGGGGGTCATCGAATGACGTCATAGAAAACATATCGTTCTACGATGAAGAAGGAATGGGTGTTCTGTTCACGCTGTTTATTGCGAAACATAAGTAGTTTTATTGCGCGAATACTTATTCTAACAGTTACAGTCTGTTCCCTTTTGACATCTTCTCGCCTTAAAACTTCAGTGATAACCGACACCCATACCCCTTTTACAATGTAATCATTGTACGCGTAGCCGCCGACTCATATCAGTGGCGCTATTCCATTTTATATTCAGAACTGAACCTTTACAATCGGGCGACTCCATATAGACACATATAGAAAAATGATAGTAACAAAGTTGATTTACTGATCCTGTTACGACAGTTGTCTGTGATTGTACTGTGTGACGTATTTTGAATAAATGTATCGTAGAGATAAAGTTCTGAAGTTTATATTTGGAGACTTACTGCTTTTATAAGTGTACCAAAATAATTTCTTAAGGAGAGTCATCTGTAAAATATTACAAATCGGAGTCATTTTACAAAAATATTGAAGCATAGAAGATATGCAACAGGGTATATTGTTAATCTGCAATGTTGGATATTGTTTTTTATTCAGTGCGTTTTTTCTTTTTCTTTTTTACTGTAACCGTGGTTTCTTCACCTTCTGTATTCGCAGTTGCCTCTAAAAGAAAGAAATTCATAAATATAATGTAAAGTAAGTGCCTCAAATATAACTCTTAATAATTTATTTAAAAAGTCCAATATATTAATTTATATCGTCCAACGTATTCATGCATGGACTACCAAATTGCAACGTATTCAATTTGCTATTTAGCTTGTACTTTGAAAGATGACTTTAGGGGAAATACTTATACTCTTAGACGTTAAAGATGAGCTTCCATTATAAATGCAGATCATATTTCTATAACCATCTATAGTTCCATCATTCTCAGGTGCTTTGTTCATTTTGTTAAGTGAGTAGCCTACAAAATTCAACTAAGAAGGAGTTATAAGAATTTACAGAGCAATGTAGTTTGGTTTATTTTGCCTGAAGATAATGATGTTTTTATATGTTTAAGTCTTCCATTTAATACTACTTATGCATGCAATGGGATTTGGGTGGATGGGGTGGGGGGGGGGTGGTTATGTCGATGTAGTTGTATTCTTTGCATTATTCATACGTGGTATCTAAGTTAAAGTGCCTTATAATCTTAGCTTAAACAAAAAAACAAAATTGGTCAATAATGAATTAGATAACGATTCTCTTTTACTTCAAAGGGAATCTATTTATTCACTCTCAAGTAATTCAGTAGCTAATTTGCCACGGACGAAATATGCTAAATTATTCCCTATTGTTTGTTGGAGGCTTTTTCTTTGAATAATTTCTATCAGTCAAAAATAATTCTGTCTTGGACAAAATTTCTGAGGTACCGCCTAAATGTATTCAACAAAACACAACAGTTAAAGCAGAGTTTAGATTCTAGTGTTCAATGAATAAATTAGCCTATACATATAGCCTACCACACTTTGCGAATAGAATAAGGGCCTTATGATCTATATATTGTGTATGAAATAGTCTTGATTCGGAACTGGTGTATTCATTATGTTGTCAATTACATTTGTCTCTCGTTGAAAGGCTAACTTAATAGTATCAAACTGTTAGTGTGAGTATAAATCCGAGGACTAGAGTACACGAAATTTATTTTTCTTTGAGTACGCAATCGAGTACAAAGTACCGAGTACCAGTACGGAAAAGTACGGACTCAAGTATCACAGCTTCACTATCTTTAGTCGTTTGTCGCCGTGTACATGTATAGAATCCGTCTTAGAAGTAATAACACGGCTAGCTTCTGGAGAAGAGATTACTAGGATTTAAATGTCACGCCCTCTATATTTAAGTATTATAACGCTGAAAGATAAAGAATATAGTGATTTTTATCGAAAACAAATTTTGAAAGTATTTTCTTGTATAAAGTTAGCATTTTTAGAAACAAAAAAGCAATGGCAGGTTCACGACATTCTTTACAACTTTCTGGTTTGCTAGTATAGTATTAATACGCGCTTACTACGTTTAAGTAACTAGTAGAAAAGCTGTAGCGCCATCTTTATCTATTGTTGGTTGCCATTTCTTTAGGGACGATTGTTGTTAAGGTAATTTAATTTATTCAATTCTGACTGCCAGCGAGTGTTTGAGGTATAATCTCTTGTAATTATTTGTGCTATTAATAATCATGATAGTATAGTAGCCATATGAGATATGTTGTGATTAGTATATAGGTTTATTTCTATTTAGTTTCGATAACTTGTGATTACTTATAAAGATACAAAAAAAGTACTAAGTTTATGCATTCAAACCAAACGATCCATTCATAAGTATTCAAAAACAAATTTAATATGTATTCATGAGGGTTTTTTCTCTGTAAATAGGATCATTTTCCTACTGCAAAAACAATATTTTTCAACCAAACAATCATACTTGTTCTCATTATTTTGTTGTTTCGTCAGATCCATACAAAATCATTAGGCCTATATCAAAAATCAGTTGTATTACTGGGCTAAAAATGGGTAATTTGAATTCTAGAATTTTGACAAAAAGAAACGAAAGATACGAAAGACATATGAAAAAGTTGTTTATATGTTTCCCCTTGCATCACATGCAGGGCCCTCTGCTGGAGAATAAAGAAACAGATGCCTGGGCAATTAAAAAAGTAAAATTTAGTCTAAAGCAATTCTATTTTGATTTATTCGTGGTCGCTTCGGTGTTAGGAAGGTTTTTCTTCGGTGGGCTTTGACCCGTGACTTAGTGAGCTTGAAATGTGATTTTCACTGTCATGGTCACGTTGGAGACGGGCGGGGAGGAGGAAAGGTGTGACTATCACCATGGGCGGGGATGGGGGGATGTGTGATATTTCTCGATTTTCCTCGTTATTTCTCTGTGATTGTATAGTCCTAATGTGCGACGTATTGACATAACCCTGCAAAATCAATAAATCAAACTAACTTATAAAGGCACTAGAAAGAGAATCCCCCCCCCCCCCCCTCCCTCCCCGTTATTGCATATGATTCATACTGTGCTATGTATGTACCGTGTTCGGTGTTTCGAAACGAATATCCCTTTCATTAGAAGGAGGGGGGAAAAGTCCAGAATAGTCAGAAGATATTCAAGCAACATGATATTTCTCTATAAAAGTCTCTTTAACACTTAACACAGGATAAAACAAGATTATAATATATATTTTGCAACATGTAATCATGGTACCCCTTGACTGATACCTCGCTACCCCTCCTCCTCCCTCCCCTCCCCCTCCTCCTCGTCCTCACAGATTAAATTTTTCGGATCCAGGACTTCTCGAAAGAGGGGAACCGACCCCGAAAAACACGTATTGCCATAGACATCGAATTAAATTACTACCGAAGTATAGCTGTGCGTAATAAGAAAACATCGTTTGAAAAGTACTGAAGACCGGCGCACAAATGCCTGCTAATTTTATTCACTCTGTACCCTATTTTGAAGGGGGAAAAATTAGGGTGTCCGGGCCCAGCCTTTTGACCCTTCCTGGATCCACCCTGGGTAATTAACAAAACACTGAAACTGGGATGAAAATTATTTTGCACTTTCCTTGAAATCTTGAAATCTCACGCAGAGTTTCCATGAAATCAGTAACCATTATTTTATGAAAAATAATTAAAACAAAACCATCACGCAACATGTTTGAAACATATTTCTAAAATTGGTTTCTTATGCTAATCACCTCCACCCATTCACCAACTGCCCACCCCCCCCCCCCCCCGCTTGGTAATATTAAACAAAAGTAATACGACCTGCTAGTAGTAATCAAGTAATGAATGTCAGACCAAATCCTTGTTTCCCAAAATGACCTGAGCGCGAAGCAGATCAACGCCTAATTTTCCAGAAAATGTCTCTCTCCACACCCACCCCTCCCCGTCGGTGACCTCAACCAAATCAAAAGTAATATATCTCGACCAACTTAAGGGGAAAAGGAAAACTACACCTTCACCATTTATATATGACCCTCACTCAACTGATAATGGCCATATATACAAGTCTATACAGATATACATGAACATTAACTACACGGAAGGAGCTAAAAACATGCCTAATACCCCCCCCCCCCCCAAACTAATGTAACAGTCATACTCCACAACACTCTACTTGAAGTACTTCTATTATTTATGCTGTAGTTATCACATACCGCATACCTCACAGTCTATACATATATACATGCACATCAACTACACCGAAGGAGCTAAAGCATGCCTCAAACCTCACCCTCCCCCTTCCCCCCCCCCCACAACTAATGTAACAGTCATACCCCACAACACTCTACTAGAAGTACTTCAATCATTCATGCTGTAGCTATCACATACCGCATACCTCACAGTCTATATATTTGTACATGCACATTAACTACACTGAAGGAGCTAAAGCATGCCTCATACCTGATCCCCCGCCCCCCGACTAATGTAACAGTCTTACCCCACAACACTCTACTAGAAGTACTTCAATCATTTATACTGTAGCTATCACATACCGCACCTCACCCAACTCATAACAGTCATTCCCCACGACCCACTTTTTCAAGTATGTACCTCAATCATACTTTATGCAGCAGCATAATTTAGATGCACCTCAACCCACCCAGTTAATGGAAGAATACTCCACAGCCCTCTTCCGCAAGAATGCACCTCATTGATATATAATGTAGCTATACCTACGCCCACCTAACTAATAACGGTCATAATCCAGAAACCCACTACAAGTACACCCACTACACAACCCACCCTCGTGGCAGCTGTAACTAAGATATACCTCAACCCACGGCAGAATACTCCAGACCATTCTTTCACAAGAATGCACACCATTCATATATAATGTAGCTATTCCTCCACCCAACCAACGAATAACAATAGTACTCCACAAACCACTACACAACCCACTCTATAAATGGCGGCTGTAGCTAAGATATACCTCAACCCACGGCAGAATACTCCAGACCCTTCTTCCGCAAGAATGCAGACCATTCATATATAATTTAGCTATTCCTCCACCCACCCAACGAATAACAATCGTACTCCACCTCCACAACCCACTACTCAACCCACTCAATTAATGACAGCTGTAACCAAGATGTACCTCAACCCACGGCAGAATACTCCAGACCCTTCTTTCACAAGAATGCAGACCATTCATATATAATGTAGCTGTTCCTCGACCCACCCAACGAATAACAATCGTACTCCACCTCCACAACCCACTACACAACCCACTCAATTAATGGCAGCTGTAACTAAGATATACCTCAACCCACGGCAGAATACTCCAGACCCTTCTTCCGCAATTCATATACTTTAGCTATAACTCCGCGCATTCCTTTATACTGTAGCTAGCGTATATACCTCAGCGCACTCCACTGAAAACAATAATTTTCCACGACCCACTTCCCTTCAAAATACTAGAATTCATTCAAAATATAAGAGTCGAAACCTCAAAGGTATAACATATTTAAAGTTTCAAGTACAGGGCTATTGTATGCAAGCTCATCATCAAATAAGCCTGCATTCAAATATACGTAAAAGAAGAAATGTTCGGTACAGGCCCAAAACATACACCACCCTGCCGGCGAAAATTTTTTTCCCAGCCCGGTAAAGGCCAAGATTTCGCACCCCGCTGTCTCAAATCAGCAAAAAGGTTGCTCTAAAGCAAATTTCGTAGTTTTTCATGGCTTGAATACGTGGATTAATTTTCAAACTAGACCTACATTTTTGTTTCTTTTTTAATTAAGATCACACCTTCGAAAAAAAAATAGAAAATATCAGCGTTTGTTATTGTATCTTCAGTTATCATTCGCGAAAAGTTCAAGTAATGAAACCGTTTACATCCTATGAAAAAACTCCGTCGCAGTTTCGGTATCGACGTCATTGCCACACTTCGACCAATCACAACCAAGGTTTCATAACCCCATTGTGATGTATCGGAGATGATTCGTCGACTTCTGCTGGGTGTACTGGTTGTGTAGCCTTCTTACAGAAGTTTCTTCTAATTTTTCTTTGAATTATTCCCACCATATCTGGTCTTTCTGATGCTAGGTTATATTCTTCAAAGGGGTCAGCTGTAATATTGAACAGGAATACCTTCTCACCTATGTCCGTTTCTATTTCGAAATAAAACAAACCAGAAATGTTATTGTTAATTCATTCATGGAGTTTATAATAGCTGGTATATATCAAGACCAGTGGTTTTGGATAATTGATTCCAGCTAATTGTTCTAATGTGATGATGCAATTTAATTAACCTCACACAAAATGGTTCAATAGTATTTATTAGCACAGTCTTGCGTTTTAAGCTATTTATAGACACAATTTATAGTCTAAATATGACTCAGAATACACAATTTGAATTCTATTTTGTTTTGGTATTGTTTTGGCGGGGTTTTGTTTGCAGGAGGACACCCAGACCATCCTTCATGGGAGGGAGTCCGCTCTCATGACCCTATAGTCAAAACTCCCTTAGAAAATCATATATACATTAAAGGTTTATGCTCCTATCTAAAGTTAACCCCCCCCCCCCCCCCGAGGCACACACAACTTTGAAATCCTCTAAACAGCACTTCTTCAACCCATGTTTAAAACACAGAAACATGCTCGAGAGTTTAATCAAATTTTAGAAATCATAGATTAACAAACTCACAAAGTGTGAAACGGTTAACAACTAACCTAGAAAGTAAATCACTGGGACGGAGTTGGTGGACTTCTCACTTTTGGTTTAAACTATGGAACGCCAAAAGACGACGAGAGGAACAGATTGAACTAAGTTTGCATCATAATACTACTTAGTTTTGGAACCGTTAGTGCGCTAAATAGTGAAGTATAACCCCGTAAGTGATTATAAAACTACCGTGAGTTGAAGTTGCGGTAGGGGCCGGGGTATTGGTGGGGTGGGTGGGAGGGGGTGGGGGTAAGGGAGAAGTGGATGTGAGAGTTCTATCAACGCATAACGGATCTTTAAACTATCGAATTTGAAAGTTAACATTTTTTAGAGTTAACATGGTGTGCTTAAATGGACACATGAATGCTGTAGGTAGCATATACATACGTGTGAAGAGAGGAGTGATCCGAGAGGAGTGATCCGAGAGGATACAACATTGACCAGGGGGGTAATGAAGGGGTCCGAAAAATATGAGGTACAGAATATTAGGAAAGATATGTTTTGATCAAATGAGGGCCCGATAAAGGTCTCGTGCCCGACCTAATTTACTAAGTCACTGAGTATATACAAGAGGCCAGCAAGAGGCTTACCGTTGCCTAGATAAATGTACTTCCAATCTTGCCATCGGTACGCTGTTCTGGTATCTACCAGGTTTTGGAAGCATTCCGATCCTATCGAGTATAAATATTGCTTTCGAGCGGATTTAGAATTTCCATTTCTAAAAATAAGAGATAAAACTATATAACATTACGAGAAATATCTGCACAAACAAAAGGAACGTTCTTAACTAAGTATTACTAAATAATGCCTTCGGATGTATATTGACATCTCCATACATGCACATAGATTGGCGTGGCTAAGTAGGAAGACACGGCCTATCAGGGTTACCGTTTGGTAAGTGAGGTTCGTAGATCCCCCACCCTACCCCACCCTACCCCACCCCTGTCTTCTCCATTGAAGAATATTGTTTTAGTAAGATTTATCATACTGATAATATCTGTACTCATAGGATATTCATAATTGTACCAATTTTAGTCCCTTGTATAAAATTGTCCTAACTTGATAATACTCATCCGGCTAACCCAACCCCCCCCCCCTCCACCACTTCCGCACCCCTTCCGCCATAACAATAGTATATCGCCATGATGGTTCTGTGGATGGGACATATGAATCTAGCTTAACTTATTATATTATTAACTCCTGACTTTTAACATTTATATGAACTTACTTTATATTTAACCACATATTGACACTGTCCAGTTTGAGATGGCGTGGCAAGCTTTTCCCTAATATTCCTTTAATAATTGTCGAGTACCAATCCGCAATACCCATCAATCCTGTGAAGACTTTGCCTCGGACGGGCTTTGCTAACAGAGGACTCACTAAAAAGGCAGGTACGCGTATTCCGCCTTCAAAAAATTCACCTTTCCACCCCCTTAGGGGAAGGTTCAGTCCACCGAAACGTCTGCTTCCTCCGTTATCTAAATTTGAAGAAGGAAAAAAAAACATGTTCTCGGAGGGTTTTGGGGGGTCAGGATAAAGGACTGTATGCTATGACTATCTGGATAAGTCCTATGTTTATATATGTATCCTTATATATAGCTTAATGCGTTGCACACGCAGTACTTAGGTGTGGCTGAATATAGGCCTATACTGCGCAAAACCGTACTCACGATATCACTAACTACAATGTACTGCGTAAAACGTTGATCGTTTCTATTTTTGTATGGCGCCACCAGTTTTGTAATGAAGCCCTCGCCAACCTCTTACTTGGCTTTCTAGTACACAAAACTCCTACAGTGGCGATAAAGACTTCCTCATGCTTTAACACCAGCAGCCCATGTCCTCTTGTGCCTCTGTCCGTCCCTCTTCCCGCCCCCTGTCCCGTCACTTTCTTGTTTAAACCAGTGTTAAAATATTTGTTTCCCAAGTGAATCCTACCTGAAGAGAATATAAGCACAGAATTTTTCCACATTTGATTTTTCTTGAGTGATTTTATAACAGCCTCGACGACCCCGTCTAGTATTGTAGCTTGCGCCGAATGGACTACTCTGTTAGAAGTGTTGTGATGCATATGGCCTTCTAGATGTTCAATGGGAACATCAAAGTTAGGACCGTGGACTAGTTGTGTAGAGAGCAAGAGGAACAAGGGTTTCTGCAAGGGAGGAAATATTAACATATGTTAGACAAAATTCCACCATGCATTCGCCGTACGGTGCATGACGTCACAACGCTCAAAATATCATGATTAATGTGGCAGATGCAATGTTGCACGTAAACCTCCGTAAATTTTCCGAGCTGCTATTGTCAGGCAAAAAAATTAAACCAGTGTATTTATTACAATTAAATCAACAACACCATTGAAGTTGAAGTTTATAGACTAATAAAAGCATTTTCAATGATTCATTTAGACACGTGATATTTAAAAAAGTCGATGAATGGTGTATATGTTAATTCCGATCTTATGGAATGAATTTAAATATCTATCGTATGTTGTAGGCTATTGGCGTTCCACAGGATATTGGTATGATATATGCTATGAAATATTTTTGTTGTTACATGCAATTCAATGAACATCAGAGGTTTAAATTTTCAAGCATTCAAATTGCCGATTTTAAAATATAACTTACAAAAAAAACACGGCAAAAACTAGAAGCTCTTTCCAATTTCTTATTAAATGATCCATTTATTACTCTATGCGAGAGATGCTAGCCTCCAAAACTACTCGCCAGTAGGCTCCAGTCCCAGAGGAGAGAATTGATCAATGTTTCACTCCCACATAAAATAATTTGTGCTTCTTTTCGATATATTTGAAACTTTGAAAGAAAGTAAAAGGGGATAAATGTCCAATCCTTTATAAAGCCTAACGGTGATGGGTCGCTTATTCAGAAATAATTGCTTCGGGAAATGCAAATAAAGTATAAACGATGCTGTATTACTGGCTACATGTGTTTTAGGCATCTTTTGAACTTCTAGGAGTTGAAAGCAGCGTGGGGAGCAGCGCAAATAGTAATGCGGTGTCTAACGCTAAGAAAGATTAAAACAGCGATAGGCCTGTTTTCAATAAGTTATGAAGAAACCCCTTTGTTTTGTTTTTTCATTCATTATAAAATCGACTTAAATATCACATTACTATTCAAAGTCCAATTAGCACCTGCCGAAAACTGCAGCTTATTACTTTATCCTTCTTCAGTGTTTGGCTTAAAGAAATCAACGTTATATGTTAACATATCCATACATACTCATCTTATATATAAATGGAGATAAAAGTTTTGTTTTAGTGAAAACCAAAGTGAGGGCGCTATTTCTCTATATACGGCTCTGGATATACGCAGAGTTCCTCTATAAAGGAACTCTAGATATACGGCTCTGGATTTAGCCAGCGCCCGTATATTTAAAAATATATAAATATACGGCTCTGGATTTAGAGAACTGCTTATCTTGAGATCAGACGGCGGGGAATGGGGCCTGCATCAGTTGGGTTTTGAATGGGAATTTTGGCTATGGGAATTTGAAGCTATTCTTCATTTGGATATTGCACTGTGTGTAACCCTAAAATACAAAAACATTTATCGAAAGGTGTAATTTTAGCTTGACATTTTCACCTTTCTCTTCCCTTTGGGAAACTTTGGGAAACGGCGTGTCAGAAATTTACAGTAAAACATGGATAGGTTCACCAAACACACTATACTTGACTTGAAAAGCATATGTACGTTTGTTTTACGAGAGACACTTATGTGATAGGGAAGGGATGGGAGGTGTGGACAAGTCTGATTGAGCCGTGCGAAGCAGAGCTCCTGCAGGTTAGCAAACAAAAACAAAATAGAGCAGACTAGTTAAATGATAGAGAATAGAGTAGAAGTCAAAAAAACAAGCAAATAATTTTCAGACTGGAAGCGTAGGCCAAACATACACCAAGTAAAACTAGTGTCAGCCAAAGGGAGGGGGGAAGCTGACTTCCCCGGGAGGCTGCCCCAGCCCTTGAAAAAAAGCATCCTCCCAGGAGTACGCAGCCATAAACAAAAGAGACAATTTGCTTCCCCGGGATAGACACCAAGTAAACATCTTCTGATAAATGTATAGTTTCTTGGGACCGGTGCAGCTGTCGGTGTTTCAATTGGAGATTGAAATCTTTATTATATAGAGGTACCTCTTCAGTTTATGCTCACCTAACACTCAAAACAAAATAAAGCCAGGGAAAAAGTCATTTAGGCCATTCAAGTCTGGGAATTGTTGACCTTTCGTGTTGAGTCAGTTGGTCAATAGTTTGAAAGATCAACAGCTGGATGTGTTTGTTCTTCTACTCAGACATATTTAGACGTTATAAAACCACATATATGGTTAAATTCCGCAAGTAATAAGAACAATAAAGTAATTACTAACAGAGCAGCTGGAATTGACATCGGCGTTCATGGAGCTAGTGTAAGGAAAGTGGTTGGGGTTGTCAAGAGGTGAGCCACTCGCGATGAAGAAGGCCTCACTTCTCTAAATACTATATTTGTTTTATATAACTATACCAAACTTGTGCAGGCTCTATATAGCGAAACATTCATATTATCCTCATTAGTAAATCGTATCATTTTGATTTGATTTGATTTTTTAATTAGAATTTATAACACAATGGATTAACAAATAACAATTAGGCCAGGACTGAAGAGCCTGCGTCATCATCACTGAAGCTTTTAAAGGAGCCTTCCAGAGTTTGAGCATATATTTTAAAAGTGAATATCTTGTAAACCCTCAATAGCTAAATAGAAACATTATATACTATTATTATTCAAACTCTCCGTCCTGTTTACTTGATTTTTGACATATCAAGACGGAAGTTAAAGTGAGAATGTGTGACACTGTCACACGATCCAGTCACTGTCGTTATTAGAGGAGACGCTATCTCAAAATACCATCGTCAGTCGTTTTCTGTTGTGACAGAGACCTTTGTGAAAGAACAACTCATCGAAACAGCTAAGACAATTCTTGTTCCGTTTATGAGATACCGCAGGTTAAAAGTCTACAGTCTGGGGAGCTGTCAATGTGATGTTACAGTGCTACTGGGAACTTGAACATTTTATTTTCTCTCTGTTTTTCATATATTTTCAAGTTAGAATTTTAACAGTTTTGTCACTAAAACAAAAGCCGTCATTAAGCATTAGGCCATGTTAAGAGCTTCAATATTCAGCAATCCATCTCAATTCCAGAAAATAAATTATTAATAAAGAATAAGCGTAATAAAAAGAGGGGGATGAGAGGTCTGCTTTAGGGTCTCCATCAGTTACGCAACTGCATACCCCACGGTTCATGAAATATAGTGTATAGCGTACGGATATTCATGTGACAGGTGGGTGAGGAGTTGGGGGGGGGGGGACAATCCTGATCGAGATCCAACTCCTGCAGGCTGGCGGAAATATAAAAACCTCAAAATAAGAAGAGAAAAATAGAAAAGGTGCCAACAAGACAAGTAAATTATTCAGAATGGAAGCAAAAATAGAAACTAAAAAAGAACCAGCCGGAGGAAAGGGAAGCTGAAATGACACACACACAGACATACACACACACGTTAACACACACACACACGTTAAAATGTGTATGTTTCGATTGCATATAACCGTATACTCACCGATTCTTTATTTCTATGTTGTGTAATTAAGTCTGTTGCTCTCATTTTGTATACCTCTGGTGCATAGGTTCCTTTATGTTCGAGGGCAACTCGGCTACCATTATAGAGGGCGTACCCCTTCTGCCCTTCATTATACCTTTGTAGATGAGACACGTACGACGCACCACCCCCATGAATACCTGTTTTTTTTAAATATCAAAGGATCTAAAAGTGAATATATAGAAACAATAATATATATTTATATATAATATAAGTACCGATTATGACACGGTACCAAATATGATGCGGTACCAAATATGACGCACATTTGGAAAGGGAAAAAAAATATCCATGATGTGACTATAGCAACGAAAAGTATAAGCGCTTGAATTGTGCTGGCAACTCTCTCCTTGGTTTCTTCACAAAATGTAAATTTAATTGATGATGACAAAGTTGCAACTTTTGTTCAAATTTATTACAATTCAGTTGCCTTTTTGTGCTATATAGCTTACCAGGAAAACTGTTATCTGTGCCAAATGTAAGGGATGAAAGAAATATCGACAAGCCATTTTGTCTTTTTTTGTTTTTCTTCTTTCACTTGTCATATTTGCAAATAAAACAAGGAATAGAATTTGCAACTTATTTTAGGTTATCCAAGAGAATATAGGAACAAACCACTGTTTTTCCTTCTTTCTTTTTTTAAAGAAGATTGCATCATAAGAATAATGTTTCATAACTGTCGCTTAGCTATAATCTAACATTATTGGTGACAGGTTTTCTGGTTTGATGAAAATCGGTTATTTAAGGAAATCAAATTATTTATACAGGAAGTACGTGTTCACAAGCACCCACCATATATTAACAGTAAGAAATGCATTGATTCCCTTTCAGCTCCCGGGAAACAGGAAATGGATAATATTTATGAAATGCCACTCTGGTAATAATTCAAGGTATTACTAGATTTCAGGAGAGTAAATAGTTTAAGGTTAATGTGTTTTAAGAATGACAGGATCCAGACAACATTTCTCAAACATTTAGTATTATGATCAAACCAGGATTTAGCTTTGGCACGTTATAAGCTAAATTCAATGAGATCCCAATTAAGGAAATGTTTATAATGTAGTCCTAATATATCCTGATGCCAATTGAACGCTCCATGATATCGTTATGTTTTTGTTGGTGTTCACTAAGATAAACAATAATTATAATTAATATAACGTTAATTAGCTTCCATAATTAGCGGTCTAGACAATAGGGAGACTGAGAAGGGTGAGCGATTCATCGAATGAATACAAACTATAAGTATTGATCTCTAACAAACACTGATAATATTAATAATAATAATAATAGTATCGATAAATAATATCGATGGATATCGATGTTGATTTATCATCAAGCCTTCTTAATATCAGTGATGACGTAAACAACTTTTACCTAAGAATGAATCAAATCCTCTTTTCTCCGGTAGACATTCCCAGCTACTTCGCCCCATATGCCATTTGCCGACGATATGTGTACTGTAGCCGTGTTTCTTTAACTCTTGCGGAAGGAGATGGTGCTCGAACGGTAAACACACGGAATCCCGCGGATTTATGTTATGACTTAACTTGTGGTGACTCTGCAAGATTATGGAAGGAAACTCAATGTTATTACATCATGAAGGAAATAATGTCAAATAACTGTAAAACACGCCTTCTGTTTCAAGATGAAAAGAGCGTCGATCACCAGTTCGGCTCCCTGGGGTAATTATGTCACTTCCGACCCCCCCCCCCCTCCACACCCCACACTCCCACACATACTGGCCTCCCTCTCGTCAGGCCCGGTTGTTGCCAATGTATCATTTGTCGCAAAATGCAGAAAATTTCACTGTTGTTTATATTTAGGCGATTCATATCACCTCCTTGTCGCAATGAATGTGGCGAGTTGACTTGTTCATGGTGACATTCATTTCAAAGTTCATAGAAATCTATTCAAATTATTGACGTGCAACGATTTGAATTCCTGATTGTAAGGAACGCCCTCTATTTACTAAGTACAGCCGCTATCTATGGGTGTCACATCACAATTAGAGTAGTGCACGCCCGCCTGAGAGGTTAACCATTGTCGGAAAATAGCCTAAAGTGACCTACTGTATTGATTTCTTTTTGGGGGGCGGGGGCATTTCTGAGTAATCACCATTCTTTTTTATGCTTGGATGTTGAAGAGGATGAAATAAACTACTGATGGTCTACAAATCTGGAGGATTGAAGGTGATTTAAGGTATTTTAGAAAATCTTGGGTGAAACAAGAAGATTCCGCAGAGACAGCTGGCAGATGGGAAGGGGAGCACTATGATAAACTTTGAGCTCTTCTAGCTCAAAATCTATACAGTCATGGTGGCAAAAGTTGAAAGTGTTGTGATAGCGCAGGCCATCAGCTATCACATGGTGGGTAGGACATGTCAGTTGAAAATCTGGAGGATTGAAGGTGATTTAAGGTATTTTAGAAAATCTTGGGTGAAACAAGAACATTCCGCAGCGACAGCTAGCAGATGGGTTGGGGGAGCACTATGATAAAATTTGAGCTCTTCTAGCTCAAAATCTAAAGAGTCATGGTTTCAAAAGTTGATTGTTTTATGATAGCCCAAGCCATTAGCTATCATATGGTGGGTAGGACATGTCAGTTGAAATCTTCTATCTATGCTCTAGCGGCCTCAGAAAGTGACGAGTTTAGTGTGTAAGTCAATGGGAGCAATTAATAGTGGTGTGACACCATATGACGTTTATACTTCAGCGTCACGCTAATAAGGAGTTAATAGCGCAACCGATGAGGCCAATGTAAGTTCATCCTCGATCGGTTTTAAAATAAACATAGTTTTGATCCGATGGCTTATGGAAGACATTGACTTTCACTGATAAGCTATAGACAAATAATGATCGTGGGAAACCCTCGGTATCCGTAGAACCGTTTCCATTTCCTGGGAGCACCAAGAATGTGTTAACATGAACATCATTTCGTCATCCTGTCTAAGACAACGACGCGCAACTATGTATGGAAGCTTTTAGGTGCCTTTCAAATGATTAACATGTCGCGTTGATTTTGTCATTGGCAAGGTTTCTGAATAGAGAATTGGATATTACTTACTAATTTTAAATATTCTGGAAATAAGTAATTTCTTTCTCACTATAATCATTGCGCTGGCACATTGAAATGAGTATAGCTTCATCTACTAATGTGCTTTTCCAATTTCTGTGAAAAGATTTTACTAGTAAATTAGATAACACATTCAAAATAAGTTTATTCTTGAACTTGCCAATGTGTAGTGATAAACTTGCTAATGATGGCATATATAAGTAAATGTATCTCGAGCAATTATCGACATTATTCGGAAAAAAATGTGTAAGAGGTTATGAATTAAACAGTGAAAGTAAACGAAAACAAGAAAAATGATTACCACATATTTTCCGGTCAGTAAAACTGCGCGGGATGGTGCGCATATTTGCTGCGAGTAGTAATTCTCGAACTTAACTCCTCGTCTGGCTAACCGATCAATAACTGGCGTTTTGATACCGTTGTTATGGTAACCAATATCTGCGTATCCCATGTCGTCTGCGAGGATAAATATGATGTGAGGTGGCTTTTTGATTCGTGGATGTAAAGTCTGCAAAACAAAGTTTAAAAAGAATATAATGTTGTGGTTAGAAGCACTCGTATTATCAAAACAATTACTAAGAAGAGGATGAATTTATTTCTCTAAAATTTGTTTACTGTCATTGTCAGGCTGCGAACGACATAATTGACGAATAAACGGCCTGTCGAAGTTCCGAGTGTATACCATTCTATCTAAGAATGTAGATTACAGAAGACATAAACAGAGAAGATAATTAAAGTATCAGTATTTTTACTTTATACATAATTGATCATTGTAAATGAAACAACTCCTAACAAAAAGAATTAGAAGAAACCTTGTTTTATATATTTTGAGAATTCAAACTGAACATTAATAACATAGAGAGAGATAGAGGGGGGGGGGGGGTGGGGTGGACTGCTGCATGGTACTAAGTAAAAACGTTCAGACGATGAAATCCATATTTCCTTTATATCTATTATATTTTCTTCGTAAAATAAATCATGTTAACGTTAACAGTAGGGGCGCAGTTTCACTGACGATAGGAGCACTAATAGAAAAGATCTGTCCAGGTGTCCAAGAGTTGCAGAATTTCAGCAAATTTATACCCAGAGGATGAACCAATTACAGAACCGTCTTTTCTCTATCGCGAACCTGACTTGAAATTGTCATAAAGACTATGGTATCCATGACATATAGGTCCCTTGATAGAATCCTTGGTCAATGGGTCACTATGGGTGTAAATGTGTTAAACAGCTGACTAATGGAGAAACATCACACCAGGTCACCATGGAGATAAGTTAGGGTTATAACTAGCCTTATATACAAGGCATTGGTTGCATAACTCATTCAATAGTCAATAACTGTTATAAATATAATATAATAATGGATGTGTGTTCTGCAAAAGTGGGCTTTAGCAACGCCCCCAATCCCGTCCTCTCGGCCTCTCCCATCCCTTCCCTTATCTCCTCTAACATTACGAGTGTGTCGTTTTCCCGAGCTGCAGCTCGCCATAGCCACCACTAAGTTTCTATCAGTTATAAACAAGTCATTCACGTGCGTCTCCTCGGTGATATTATGTATCAGCATGGACCTATAATCCCAGGTTTATAGCTCCATGGTATCAGCTATACGTCACCCTTCCCTCACCGCCCCCCCCCCCACGTCGTGGAAAAAAACATATAGTATTGCATGGCCATTGGGCTCGTTCTGCACCCTGTATAAATAGGCAATGACAGGGGGTAGGAGCCGGGGGCACTGGGTGCACGTGCCCCCTACTTTTTTTCGAAAATAGCAAATGTGACCTACTGGCAAATATCTTAAGCCTTTGTTCATTTTAAATAGTCACGTGCACCATAATAGTATTAATAGCATACTAATACATCATATATATTTAAGTGACCGGTAATGGCCGGTGTGTATCGGTGTATAGCATAACGAGTGGTGGTTGTGGAATGTGGATTGTGTGCCCCTCCCCCCCCCCTCCATTTTTTGGAAGCCTCCTACCCCCTTGGGCAAGGACAATGCATAATAAACCATGTACCATGAGAAAAACCAGCAGTGAACGTTAAAAGCAACACCCCACCCATCCACCCCCCCCACCCCACCCCCATAGCCTTTAAACGTCACCGTCCGTTAGAATTATCCACACCGCTGTGTTAGCCCAGTATAGACAAGCAATGTATACAGTTCCACCCCTAGTAAACATACGACAGTGCACGGGGTGACAGGTACCGGTACCTTTCTGTACCATATGATTTTATCTCAGCAGGAAAACATGTTGTTACAAGGTTACAATAGATTCCAGTTGTTCGATAAGTTTGCATATATAAGAGCTACAGTACTGTGTGCATGCCTGGTATTACACCTTTGTATGTCTAATGTTACACCGCGATGGATGTTACTCGGTCATGATGGAACGTTATCTGTCTTTCATCTCATGAATTTAATCAAAATACATTAAAAAAGACAAAAGCAGGCACAGCTCGTGTTTAGACTATAGGGTTCCATATTGTATCCATTATTAATTCCCGTCACGTGTCTGGAGTAGAACGTCAACACATGGTATCAACTGGCACGGTAAACATGTATACCGACCTATATTTGAATCGATTAAAATCCGAACGTATAGGATTACACAAATCATCTAATTTTAATCCGGTACTTGACATATACCTATAGAGTTAAGCAAAGTACATTACAAAAAGGGACTAGTACGGTAATGCTCGATAGATACTGTATATCGACGCCCCCTTCGACCATATCCTTTACTTGGTCTTCTTTCACTATAAATGGACATTACGTGGAAGTCTATAACCAAGCAGCTTATAGGGCATCCACAAATATACAGATGGAATGCCAGGGTACGACTGTCCCGACGATTGTGGACGTTTCTCATGGCTTTAATAGATTTTCCTATTAATTGCTCTTTATATAAACAAAACATTAGTTAATTAGCGAGATATTCTGAACCCTTGTATGACGTGTGTTGATCTAGGTCAGTTTATTCCCGGATAAGCGCAGTTCAGCAATGTTTGTTTACTTGTTTTTACAGATCAATATGACCAATTATGACCTACAATAAACACGAGGAAACAATAAATACAGCTTTATAATTTCCTGACCGTTTTCTATATTGTAAATTAAAGTTTCATTACGTGTTTGCTGATGAATTTCGAGAAAATAAAACTTCCGAAGTAAAGATTCAATGTTTCTTATTCTAAATGCACTCTGCCCGGTGAGTTTAAAGGAGAAAAGCTGTCGCAATCGAAAGAAAGAAATTTATTTTCTGTTGCCGTTATGGCGCGAACGATTTACCGTAAAATCACTGCGACCGCCGATGACAGCATGTTCATTACGTGTAAACAAACTAGTATACACATGCGGCGCGATCAAGATGTTAACGCAGTCCTATACTCGTATCATCCACTTTTTACAATTTCACGGAGGATACGTCTGAAAACACCCGTTTATTCATTGCAATGCAAGTAAATGACACAATTTTGCAAGCTACATCGGTAAGACCGAGAGAAAGATACAAGAGCAGGGACCTAAGACAGGCTAGCCACGAAAGTAAATTAGGCGAAGGCCTAACGGTCGTAAACAAAAACAAGAGATTTGATCGGCGCATGATCTGAGAATTTAATAAGCGAAGCAACACTTGCCCATGGCAAATGATTGATATATTGATATATTTTATGATCATGAAAGAAATA
>KN882621.1:52814-63771 GCA_000934455.1 Apostichopus parvimensis
AAAAAAACGCTATTTGCCATTTCACAAATCAGAAATGTCAAATCCACAGAAAACACCGCTCAAGAACTCTGCATATCAGCAGTTTGGATAAATAAAGAGTTGTTGGCCGGGTACCTTAACAGCTGCGCACCTCAATGCCTCTCACCCCCCCCCCCCTCCACCCAAAAAATAATTGTGAAAAATCATGCACCATGTATTATGCCTGTCTTGTTCTTCCTCCTCCGAATTAGCTTCATGATATCATTACAGACAGCATATCTCAGCAACTTGACCATGGCCTCCACCTGTCCTTGCGACAATCGTGGACACTCCTGCAAAGAGACCCTTGACCGATCCTGTACAGGTCAAAGACACCGCAAGTGCGCCGGCTGCTATTGCTGTTAAAGCCCTAGGCATTATCTTATATCACATTTCCGTGAACTATATTCGTATATTGATTGACCAATTCGTCTGGTCAGAGGAAGTTACCTGCACGTATTAGAAATCACGTGATCAATCAAAATGGATGATTGCTGTTTTGTTCTTCAGGGGCAAATTAATGGCGTGTTAACTCCATGTGACCTATTTCACTGTTTGCTGAATTTGCTTATTTTTTTTGGGGGGGGGGGAGGGGCGGGTGGTTTTTGTTTTCGACCAGACCAGAAGATCGAAAACTAACCGTAATAGTTTTGCTATGTCTTAGTCCAAGAAAAAGGTCGAAAGTTTACTAAGGTGGATATCATCTTATATCCGGCTCTGCTGATCTGGGAACTTACCTCCAGTTTACCAGGGACCGTTAATGATATATTCAGAGAATTTGACATCAAAGCTTTTATTACCAGATTAGTAACAAACTGTTTCTCGATATAGGTGATATCTCGGCGACCTTTGGCCTACAAATTGTTAACTTTTTCTTACCTGGGTTTGTGGAAGCTATCAGAGGTGTTTTTCATTCTCCTTCTAAACACTGAAGTTAAAAAATGTTTCCCTCGACGGAAAGACAAAGATAATGGTACACCAGAATAGGGGTTGGGGTGGGGGAGGGTGGGGGTACCGTATTTAAAGGTATTTATGAACGTACACATTTTTAAGGCTGGATAAAAAAAAATAACCCGTTCAGCTTCTCCCGTAATGGGGTCCGGTATGTCTATACCAGATAGGAAATATTAAAAATCAATATTTCTTATTAAAGATGTTCTTGTCTCCAGTTCCATATTGCTTAGATTGACACTCAATCAATTGATTTCAATGTAAGTTCAAAATATTCAATAAAGGACCCTGGGAAACCCCGTGGTGAAAAAGGGTTGACAAGACCATCTAAGAAAGCTGTGATCCATATTTCATTTCGCCTTCAACTTTTATCTATTATTTTTTCTTTCATATATTTTCTAAATTTTCTAACTTTCTCAATTTTGACGATATACTGATAGTTTATCATGGTATGATTATTGTTGACAAATTGCCGTTTTTTTTTGGGGGGGGGGGGAGTTATAACTTTTGAATCCTTACAAAATGTTGATCACAAGTCATGATTGATTACATTAATGATAATATATCCATATATATATTCTATTGACAGCATGGGCCATTTCCATAACCTTTGAAGACCTCACGTGACTTTAATTCATGTCAAAGTTCCATTTGTATAATTGATGTCATAAAACACGCAGTAACCGATGAACTTTTAACCGGGGGAAGAGAAAATAACAAACTTAACCTAGAGTAAACTTAACGTGCTTTTATGTACAGAAATCTTAGATTGGATTCCAGGATTTTTTATTTTATTTTTTATAAAGGACGGAGTGTGGGTAGTCTGGTCGTTGAAGCCGACTACCATGTATGGGGGGAGGGGCCCTGGACAGCGTGGGTCCTCCCCCAGAAAAATAATAAAATTTCAGACGTCAAATTCGTTCGCTCTGAGGCATATTTAGGTGACAATTTCGGCCGGTGTTTAGTTAATAACTACTTTTTTTCGTGCTTTTTCAATGAAAAGGGGGAGGGTGTATACCCACCCCCTGGATCCCCACACCTGAAAATGAACAGGAAGAATGCAGCGAAAACAACATAAAAGAATAAACTGAATTGGGTACGAGAATTTGGGTGTCCGACAAAAAAACAATCAGCCCCGACAGTCAGGCTATATATTAACCGTTAGAAATCAGCTGCATATTCAGGTGAATATATATCATTTTCAAGTAAAGTTATTAAAGAGCACGAAAAGTCAAACATGCACCTGCAATTTTTTTTATACCATTTATAAAATACTTAATTTTTACCCCTTGCTTATAACTCGGGTCTCCTTTCATATGCTCATGACGGTGTTAACATTAGGCAAAGTTTTACTGGTAAAATATATCATACCAAATTACGTAGCGCAAATGACAACCATGAAAATACGTTTGAGTTTACAAAAAAAAATTTTTTTAAATCGTTACTTATGTAATACAGAATTAAGAAGTGTATATAATTATGTTTGTTAAATTTCTTAGTATGAAAGTTGAAATTTGTCACCGATATCAGTAAATTTTTAATAACAGAACCGCACTTTTAGAGCCAGTTTCTCTGAAAGTTGAAACAGTGTAAGAAACATTGCTCACATGTGATTCGGAACCATTAACAACATCCCGCGATGTATCTTTCTTTATGTCCTAGTTTTATGTGCGTAACATGTCACATTAATGTTTAATATGTCACATTATTTATATACTGTATGTTACATTAATGTTTGTGAGTAAATTCGACCTTTAAAATCATTAATTCATTGTAAGCCAAACATTTTAAGGAGTTATCGTTAAACAAAATATCAAAGTCCTCCTGATATCGCCATAAAGTATATCCGTGTTTGTGTTTGCTTAAACCATCGCACAAATCACTTGCATAATTATAGTTCTAACATCTGTTATGCATCATTGTAGAATATTGCCACTTCCTGTACCATTCCATTTCCCTGTATTTTCTAGGTAGGACATATATGCGTTTTGTGTGTACTTATTGTTAGTTTGGTCACATTTAAACCATGGTATTACATTTGTTTTGCTCAATTCACCTGATCAAATCGGTATCACTCAAACGTATAGGCCTATATAACGATGTATTACAATTGATGAAAATGCAAAAGTCAAAACTCAATACCGAGAGATGGACGTTATTTATCCAGAAATTAACTATTTTTATTCACATTATTGACGTTATTTAAATTTCGTCTCCCAGACAATTTTCACATTATTATTAATCTATATATCATCATGCATTAACGCAAAATCAAGTTTTTTTTTTCCAAAAATACAAATGTTAACATTTTTTTTCTCATAAATTGAAAAGAACGATGAACCGATAGTCAAGGTAGTGAAATGTATTGCATGGAATGTTTTTTATTTTTATTTTATTTTTTTTTGCTTTTTGAATATCGAATATTTATCAAAATCAACTAAAATGATGCTCTATATATGTGTTATATGCAAATGAATACTTCTCGTTCGCCGAGTTCTAACATCCGTTAATGTAAACTGTAACAATAAAGACGTTTACTTGTTGATTACACCGGTATATTTCCAGTTCATATTAAACGAATATTTGTGCTATTATATATTCACAAAAACTATACCACACTGACATACAGCGGCAAGCGATTTAACAATATTGCATGAAGTGCTGCATTACAGATCTCGTAACAGATCTTTAGACACTGTACGTCCAGGACGCTCATCTCGTTCCCCCCCCCCCCCCCCCCACACCTTCACTATCTTCCATAACCGCTCAACAAATATTTCACTAATCACAGGATGTTACTATTTGCGGCTGGATTGTTCAACGCCTGTCCCGAACCATTGTAGCATTTCTTTGTATGTAAGTGGTTTTTCTCTTACTTATTTATATTTTGTTTTCATTTGTGATAAAAGAAAATCCATATAACCAATCAAGACTTCTTTCGCCCTCTTGTTTATAACGTCGATGTACTACTTCACCTCAACAAATATTTCACTATTCCCCTTGACCCACTGTTGGTTAAAAAAATACCTCTTTCAGCCCAACCCACCGATCGTCTACTGGTAGCGACCCCGTAGCCCTTACCCTTACCCCCCCCCCCCCACCAATACTTCCACACCCACAACCTACTGCTAACATTTGTCCCAGTATATCTTCCCAATTATTCACACCGATACCGTAAAATTGTACCAAGAGATCAAAGATCACTTACCAATCAATTAACAAACAGCGTCGTCCTTGCAGCGGAGAGAATTGCTTCCTTTTCCCCCTCTATTTTCTTCTTCGTCTTCTTCTTTTCCTCCTTCTCCTTCTCCTTAAAACTCAGAGAGACAGGCAGGCAGACCGACAGACAGAGGTGGAGAGAGCGCGCACGCGAGATGGGGAGGACGAGTGTCAAGAATTAATAACAAATGCAGAGCTAGCTTTTATATAAATCTAAAAACTCCAGCAGAATTGGTTGATATTTTAAACTCCGATAAAACCACGAAAGGTGAATGACAAGGCCCATGTTTTGACTCTATTATGACGACACGATGACGTCACATATAATCCCTGGCTAGGCTAGCGGATACCTTTTACCCATTTAGAGTTTTGAGCCGTTTTGTGTCGGTGGTGTCTATAATGTGGGCGGAGTGTTGATGTTTCGCCAGTCAATGTCAAGTACAAACATCAAGTCTCGTCACACGCCCTTATATAAATCAGGGGATGCCATCAGACAGACAACTTTGATCATGACTGTCTGTGTTGGACGGCAGGCGTAAACTGCGAAATGCAGATATAAAGCCATTTATATATGATATTATTATATATATATATATTTTTTAATATTTGTATAGCAGCATATGGTTTGTATCTTGAGGGAATGTGTTACTTTCAAAATAAATACAAAAAAAGCCTATACTTTCATATATCAGCCTCCTTTTGGTAGTCTATATTTGTAACTTAGAATTGGCGAAGGCGTTTGTCATGAATTGCGTGCATGACAATGCCTTTAAGCAACTTTAAATTCATTTATGAGCACTTTGACATATATAGAACGATGATGCTATGTGAACTTAAGCAATTAAAACTAGTGACAGCGGTGTTCGAAGGCCACTGGGCCGGTGCAGGAAACAATTATATCACCAGCTATCACTTTTGCACTCTTCAAAGTCCCTAACATTATGACAATGAGAGTGCAATATCATTTAATCCATATTGCCGGGACTTAGCCCCCTGAAACAGGCCTGGCTAGTGGTAGGGACTGTAACATCCCTGAAACAGGCCTGGCTAGTGGTAGGGGCTGTAACACCCCCTAAAACAGGCCTGGCTAGTGGTAGGGGCTGTAACAACCCCTAAAACAGGCCTGGCTAGTGGTAGGGGCTAGAACCCCCTGAAACAGGCCTGGCTAGTGGTGGGGGCTGTAACCCCCCTGAAACATGCCTGGCTAGTGGTAAAAGCTGTAACCCCCCCTGAAACATGCCTGGCTAGTGGTAGGGGCTGTAACTACCCTGAAACAGGCCTGGCTAGTGGTAGGGGCTGTAACCCCCCTGAAACCTGGCTAGTGGTATAGTATAGTTCAGGAATTGCATCCAACGCTTAACTTACATTAGCAAAGTACATCACCAAGTGTATAGGTCCGCCTTAGGCATACAAGAGTTCAGCACTCCACCCAGTAGCAATTCTTGTAAGCTGGTAAGTGAACGATTTTGCGCAAACACTTAAAAACAATTCTGGTTAAAAATCAGAATACAAAATATCCTTAACTAATTTGGTATCTCATATACCCAACTGAGCTTGCAAATAAAATCCTCACGTCACTCTTAAGTTCTTCTTTTCACGTAACCCCCCCCCCCCCCCTCCCCAGCGGAAGCAAAACGTCCCGGTCATGGTGTGTACCGTGCGTGTATGCGCAACAGAAACACAACAATGCATAGATAGTTTACACTGTACCATGCACTCAGAGTGGCATTGCTTTAGTGGGGTATACAACAGCATATTTGCATGATGAAAAGACAAGCCAATACTGCTGATGTTTATGGTCAGAGATCATCTGTTCCCCAGCCAATTGAGACAAGTTTTTTTCTGTACAACCTGCTGCTTTACATGTTTTCTTTCTATTTAGGTTTACTTCTTACTCTTTTTAGGTTTTATTGGCTTGCGAGCACTGTAGTTTCATTTTAAGGATTAATAAAGTTATTCTTACTCTTACTCAATTTCCTAATACTAATACCATTATATATACTGTCCTTTATATTGATGCTTTAAAGCACTGTTACTGAGAGTATGAACAGTTCCTAACCTTTCTGTGATATAGAAACAGGATAGTCTGCTCATACTGTCAGTATAGGAGCGCTTGAAGCAGGATATGATAGCTCAGTAAAGACAACAATTAATGTCTCAAGTGGGTGTGTTCCCACTTTATAATCACAGGTAAGACTTCTTTAAGGCAAATGTCATTCCCAGAAGCAGCAGAACGTATTTCCATTTGCATATATCATTTATATCATTAACCGTTGCTGTGGCCGAGTGGATAAAGGCAGTGATAGTTGCGGAAGCAATGAGGCTTAGCAATCGGGAGGTTCCGGGTTTGAGAGCTGGCCGGGTCATATTAAGGTGGGTTTTTCATCCAAGAGCAATCTACGGTTTTCCCATCTAAAATGACTTTCTAAATCAGGGGTTCCCTAACGTTATCCCCCACGAACCCCACTGTGGATGTCAGAGTTGTCCACGAACCCCCAACTTTTCGAGACTCGACCTGAGTCATTATTATACTATAATACGCAAAACAGTGCTTCGTAAAAGATCAAGTACATAGTGTAATATTGTAATGAATAAAAAACAAGAGATGAACAAATATATATTTGGAAACTTCAAGATCAGATCAGCTCTTTATCTTCACGACGTACTGTTATGCGTACACCAACTTCACCAAAGTCATGCGGCCTGTGTCTGTTTTATAATTCAGTCATTTATCACATGCACGGTACGGTACTACTATGGCATCATATGCGTATGGAACGCGAAAAGAGTTTGTCGATAGGTACGACTTTTGAACATTACTAAATTACATAATATATCAGATTTTAGTTCAACAAAAAGTACTCTCTAGTTTTGACTTTCAGAAACGTCTCACGAACCCCCTGGGATGGACTCACGCACCTCCTGGGGGTTCATGCACCCCAGTTAGGGAACCCCTGTTCTAAATTGAAAAGATTCCAAATTTGTGTTAAAAATTTTGAATTGGAAGCCACCCGACGTGTAAGTTGTAATCCCAAAGCCCTTGCGGGTTTCTCCCACATTTGTGGTCGCTTTAGCGTCGTAAAAAGAACTGCTGATTATTATTGTTATTATTGTTCTAAGCAAGGACATTTGTATTGATATTAACGATCATAGGTGTGGATAGTAATTGCATGTTGCTCAAACGACAATGCAACCTCATGCTTAGAATGGTCTGACCCAACTGCATGAAGGACAGCAAGAAAGTCCTTGTACAGATGCAGCATACATAATCGTATAGCTAAATCAACAACGGAAAAATGTCTCGCTAACTTATAACAAAGTTGTCAAAAGCGCAAAGAATTAATTAGCTGAGAATATGGGATTAAATATAGTACCCTGGGTACATAAATGTCTATTTTCTTCCAACTTAATTGGTATCGGGATCTATTAACCATGTCCAGAACCGTTACTCGACTCCGCTGATCATTTCATTTTGCCTGGGGATGCCAGTTACTAGTTCCACTCCCACGTTTCTCGTCTAAAATATGTTTGCTATGTCAAGAAGAAACAAAAGTGTGGACATGTTTGGCCGGGTTTTTTTTTAAACTGTTGAAGGACGTTACAAGACGAATTTTCTGCAATCAGTAGTTTGCACATACCGATCAATACTTCGCCGACACTCAAGGGCAAATAATACATAGAAATTCCCGGGGTAGGTGGTCATAATTCAAAAGTTGGATACTAATCGGAAACTACAGATCTATACGGCAGCTCAAACTTGTTGGGAAGCTTAAGATGTAGGTAAACGAAACGAGCTCGGAAACAAGCCGGCAATGGGGGAAGTGAAATGAAAGATATAACTGGCAATTCAAAGCTTAGTAAATTTGTAATTATCTCTCCCTCGAGGAATTTGACCAAATCCTAATCATCATGCACACGTTTACAATTAAACGTGTCAACTATCTATTTATAAATATTTCTAACCTTATTGTAGAGAATAAGGTTCATGTCAATGGGCTGATAATACAACTGCGGACGCTTTGTTTCCGCGAATTTACGCAAATTTATGCGGCCTGTATTACACCACAGCAAATAGCGCCGTCTGTCGCAAACAAACTAGTCCCTTTTTCGTCACCAGATCACGTGATTTCAAAACATTTCCAATTGTCGCATTAGAAAGCTGAGGCTTTTCAATTGAAGTGTGTGGACTATTTAGTCTAACACATATATACTGTTATGCCAGTTCCTCAGATGGTACATAAAATTGAATAAACAAAACAAAAAACCTACGAATTATATTCTATAGCACCATATGTAACACGTTTACAATGGCATTGCGCATGGATACTGCGTGGTGTTGAATGTCATACAAAGGTGTTCTGTTGTTTATAAGAATTTTTAAGAACATGTTTTAGTTGAGTTATTATAAATTTATAAAACAATATTTTAAAATTAACATTTACTCCTACACCGAAGGACCGACATTTTCCGCCCCCTTGAATGGACTATTCTCTGTCCCTTTTTCGCTCACTGCTTTTGGCATCGGGACCCACAATTAAGCAACCTGTGCCTTCCACCTAAACAGCGCGGCGACGCGGCCGCAATATACACGTTACGTGTGTTATGCTACCACTGCATGAAACTGTGCTATACACTGTACAGTGGCAGTATATTACATATACCGTATCACGTGACCAAGTCAGAAAGTGGAGTAACGGTGTACCAGGGAAACCTATATGAAATTGGCCCGCCCTCTAAAAATTTTCTAGCTGAGAGAATACCTTTAAAAAATTTAACGAATCCTGGAATATCAGTAGAAACATTTTTATATATAGTTTCAAATTATTTTTTGCCTGATTCACCAAGCCCCCGAAGAGGTACCAGACATTAAACAATGTATATTTAAAACTAACATAAGAACATATATATATATAACAGTTAGAAAGATGGCATCACATTACAGATCATTGACGTAATGAAACACGGAAGTCATTAAGAAGATGATACCACTATACGGCTAATAACAACACTAACGATACGCAAAACTTGTTAATTATGTTTTAAAAAATAAAGAAAAATCATATTTTGTGTATTGACGTTTTCTATATTTTCTGAGTATTTTGCATATCAAGACATAAAATTCTACTTGAAAGTCATGCATCCTTGAACGTTCGATGCCATTGCCTGACTGACTCAACTAGCGATTATGACCTTTTCGTGACCGTATTATAGATTGTCATTCAATTTGAAAATTGGAAACACACAGAAAGTTTATATATAGATGATGGGAGAAAATCCTTGAACTTGAGAAAGAAAAAAAAACTCTGTTCTTTGAACAGACAATCTTGTTTAGCTACAGGAGGTTTCCGGATATTGTAATATAGTAACATATTTAATTGTAAAATATTGTAATATAAGGTTATTGCAGTAATGAGTATTAGGCATTCAGCATCTTGACACAATTAAACGTCTAGTTAGATCTCAGTACGTGTGTGCACGCACATTGGCAAGTGGTTTCTGGTATCCGGGTTCAAACTTCATTTTTGTCTAGGATTATTCCTTTCAAAAATGATTGAAAGAGACCGATAGATGCTGATATGCATGGATTGGTTATCTTTCGATTGGACTGGAGCGGGCTGGAGCGTGTAAACTGCACAAACACATCTATGGACGGGTTATTATTATCTGGAGCAGGCCGTGGGACCGGGTGAAGCGTGCAACCTGATAACCACATATATAAACTAGTTATAATTATCTGGAGCAGTGTCGAGCATGGTCGAGCAGTGTCGAGCAGGGTCGAGCAGTGTCGCGCAGGGTCGAGCAGGGTCGAGCAGTGTCGAGCGAGGGTCGAGCAGTGTCGAGCAGGGTCGAGCAGGGTCGAGCAGGGTGATTCTGTCAGAAACAACTATCATTGTCGAATTGATTGAGCGAGGTTGAAAGGAGTAGCATGGGGATGGAGTGGATCAGGAGGTATATGGAGGAGGGGATAAAATAGGTGCAGGTGGTAGAGACATAGCTTACCTTATTTTCTTTCCATTTGTTGAATTATTCAGCAGGAGGTACCGTACCCGTCAAAGAGCACAATAACAAAAAAAAAGGGGGGGGGGGAGAAACAATGCAGTTACTGGTTCCTGTTAACTTCTAGTATACAGAGTAAATTTACAATGTAGTAAACGTATCGCAAAAACAAAACAGCTTATTTTCAAACCACAGAGGTCAGAGAAATCTATACTAGTAAGTTGTATTCTCAGTTAGAGTGAATTATTTTAACAACATAAACAGTTCTACTTGACGATATCCATAATGTCACACCACCAAACTAAAGAGAAAAAAGAACAATGTACCAGGTCACTATAGGGATCTTCTTTTGATATGAACCCAGCAAACACAAAAACGTTTTATAACGTTATTAAACGTTTCGTCTTTTGTTTTGATAACGTTATTTGTGGTGTAATAAATATGTCACGAAAACGATTTCAGGCTATTATTTCAAAACATTTTCGTTAAAACATTAATATAACATTTATATCTCATGAAAACGTTATGCCGACGTTTTTATAACACCACATTTAACGTTATAAAAACATATTTTAGAGGCTCTTTTAAAAATGTTATGATAACGTTTTAATTTATATCAAACAATAGGACGGTAGCGACGCGGCTCAGGCAGCGACGCGGCTAATTTGAACTGTGTTCTACTATTTCATTCATTTCCTTCTGTAAGCGATTCTTAATACAGTATAGAAGCCATGTGGGGGTTGCATGGGTTTCTCCCCACACCCCTACCCCC
>KN882621.1:170970-192779 GCA_000934455.1 Apostichopus parvimensis
TCCTGCTGGGTGGGTTGCTAATAGCAACAGATATACTGTGTCCAGCAAGGTCAGTTCCATCAGTACCAATGATTGCCTTAGATGCATCAGCCTGTGAAGAACAAAGTTTATTGTGAATAGTCATCTTCACTTCCGGGCAGTTTGCCCTGCTGTGATGGATTTGGGGGGGGGGGGCTACAGCACTGAGCCCGGGGTCAGCAAAGGGGACTTGGGAAACATGGGGTAAATAATAATAAATTCTCATTTACCATAATAATGACAAATGATATTAATTAAGAAATTTGTTGGTATAAGTAATTTTATCTTTGAATGCAAGGCATAACTGGGGTGGGTGGGTGTCCTCAGAATTCTCTCCTTCTTGGGAAAAAAAATTAAAACAAAACAACAGCTGAGGACAATGGGCTTTTATAACATTTATTACTGGAATGCAACTGGCTGGTGTTTCTATGATAAACTTACTTCATTTTCAAACTCCACAAAAGCCAGACCTTTGGGCATTCCTGACCGATACGTCACCATTCTCACCTCCTTCAAGGTACCGTGCTGTGAGAGATAAAAAAAGATGTAACAAGCTGTATTGAGCTAACATTCATATAATTAACATGATATCAACATGTAAACTTTATTTCTGACAGAGTATAATGCATCAGAATCTCATCCATCTTAGTCCAGTTCTAGTCTCATTCATCTTAGTCCAGTTCTAGTCTCATCCATCTAAGCCCAGTTCTCATCTCATCCATCTAAGCCCAGTTCTAGTCTCATCCATCTTAGTCCAGTTCTAGTCTCATTCATCTTAGTCCAGTTCTAGTCTCATCCATCTTAGTCCAGTTCTAGTCTCATCCATCTTAGTCTAGTTCTAGTCTCATTCATCTAAGCCCAGTTCTAGTCTCATCCATCTTAGTCCAATTCTAGTCTAATTCATCTTAGTCCAGTTCTAGTCTCATTCATCTCATTCCAGTTTTAGTCTCATCCACCTAAGTCCAGTTCTAGTCTCAACCATCTTAGTCCAGTTCTAGTCTCATCCATCTAAGGCCAGTTCTAGTCTCATCCATCTAAGTCCAGTTCTAGTCTCATCTTAGTCCAGTTCTAATGCACTTAATCTATTGTGATTGCAAGCAGATGTCTAGACTAAGAAAATACTCCTATGACTGGACAAAATCATTCATAGGCCTTACTGGATACTACAAGCCAGTTAGGAGAATTTTCTAATGCTATTACCACTCTACGCTGTACTTTCAGGTTACGCTTCAAAGCACTCGTACTGGCAGTATGAACAGTTCCTACAGACCCACTCATCTGATAGAAGAAACAAGGACATTCATACTGCTCATACTGTCAGTTCAAGTGCTTTGAAGCATGACTTGAAAGTAGTTCATATATTTTTTTTTAACTCCTGACTAGATGAATTAGTCAAAGCATCTCCATGAAACAAGTAAAACTTTACCTGACTAAACAACTTCTCAAGTTCTTCCTTAGTTGCAGATCGAGGCAGGTTTGAAACAAAGAGTTTATTCTTCTCCAGCTTCATCTCATATTTACCTGACTAAACAACTTCTCAAGTTCTTCCTTAGTTGCAGATCGAGGCAGGTTTGAAACAAAGAGTTTATTCTTCTCCAGCTTCATCTCATACTGACCCAAGAAGAACAAATCAAGAAATTTATTGATTATTCATAAAATGTAATATTAAAGAATGTTTTCAAAAAAAAAAGGGGGAAAGAAAGCATACTGTGTTTCAGCAGAAAAATAATGCATATCAAACATATAATCACTTATCTCTTCTGGAATATACAAAGTCATCTCTGCAAACTGAAATGTGTAAGTAAGTTTTCTAAGTCAATGATCTCTCTTATTCCCTCTGCCTCCTGACATTCCTCCCTCTTCCCCTTCCCCCTTCTCCTTCCTCCTCCTTCCTCCTCCTGTTCTTCCCTCCTAAACCTCCTTCCCATGAAGGTATGATTGTGATTGATACTTTCATTTACCTTGAATTCTTTGACGACAGTAGTGGGTTTCTTTTCTCTATCTCTCTCCTTCTCCACGTATCTATCCACATACATCGGTCTCCCTACGATGGACTCTCTATCCAGTGCGAGAGCCTTAGCCACCGACTCCTACAACAAAACCAGAAACAGAAACAGAGAAAATAACCTTGTTTACTCGTATCAAGAGCAAAATAATGATCTTCAGTATGATTCTGCTGCTTCTTGTGCTACTAAAACACTACAGAACAAGTTCATCATTATGTGATGTGATGAGAGCGTGGTGGCCAATTAGCTAAGGCGTCGGACTCGTGATCCAAGGATTGCTGGTTCGATTCCTGCCTAGTTTATTACGTTGTGTCCTTGGGCAAGATGCTTTACCTCACTTGCCTCTCTCCACCCAGGGATTAAATGGGTATCTGTGAGGTAACTTGTCATTGGGCACAGTATATAATTGCTGCCGACTAGAGGGATTGTCTCTGGGACAGGTTATCATTGACCAGGGGTAATAGAAGGTCTGTAAAGCGCTTTGAGACCTATCGCTGGTATAAAGCGCTATATAAAAAGCAAATATTATTATTATTATTATGTTTATTTTCATGTTATGACCTTACCGGATCAGTGAACTCAACATATCCAAATCCTCTGGATTTCTGTTGGTAGTTGGTGACTAGTCTGACTTCCTGGATTTCTCCACACTATAAGAAAAAAAAAGAGTTTTTTAAAGATGGTGTAAATATTTAATGTGGGTGAAAAAAAGATAAATGTACACAGATAAACAATTCTGTTGTTACTTTTGTTAATAATTTCAAAACTTACTCAAAATGAATAGCATAATTAGAAAACACAAGTACACTAAACTTCATAAGCCAAACTTAACTTCCTCTTCTCTCCCCCTCCCTTCCCACTTATACCCCCCCCCCCCCCCCCCCAGCATCTCTGACTGACTCCTTAGACATACCTAAATCAAAAACAACTTAGAGCAAGGGGGGAAAAAAATAACAGACACATTAGGTGTGTAAATTCAATCTCTTATTAGAAAGTTTTTTCCAAGGTTACACAGTATATATGAATTGTTGGTTGTTCAGCAATCTTACAAATTCAGTTTGGTTGTCCATCAAGGGATTTATTCCTGTTGAATGATAAGACAGTACCTGATATTGAGTCCTGTTTGCCATTAACATTAAGGATAGGGGGGGGGGGGAAGCGGAGGGAGGGACAACAGGCGATGTTGCCGAGAAATCATAAGTTTGGTTTATCCTCACCTTAGAGAAAATCTCTTTTAGTTTCGCTTCTTCGACGTCATAAGATAAGTTTTTCACAAAGACGGTCTTCTCTTGGGTCTCCTTATCTGGGTCCAGTTTACGTTCCTGGAAAGATTTCTGTGGAACCACATCTGTCTCCATTGGTTCACCTGTAATGATGGTATCCACAGCAATGACTTGCATTACATAACTGCAGCTCGTTTCTTTTCCTTACTAAGATAACCCATACTCATTGGTGAATTTTTTCAATCCTCCAAATAGCTGTTGTTAAATAGGTAATTTGCAGTGAATGACAATAATATAATCTGCCCGTATTCATAAATGCAGAGTAGGCTAGACCCAATATCTGCTGGAAAAAGTAATATGATTAAGGCAAGTAAGTGTTGAAGTTTAGGACGAAAAGTTAAAATGATGTTCTTACGATTGTAAACAACTTTAGTAAGAAGTGTCATTAATGCTTGAAAGTCACAATATGATATGTGCTCGACTGAAGACAGACAATATCGGGAATATGACCAAATTAATTAAAGCTGATAAAGAACCCAAACTTGACTCTGTAATACATTTGATATCATACCTTTAACATCATCATCAAATGAGGTCAGTTGTTGGACATCCTCAGTGCCTTTGACAGGAACTCCAAGAGGAGTGAAATTCACAGACTTGGGCGATTTTGGTGACTTTGGAGGGCGTGACGTAGGAACCTTGAACACTCCTGTGTCCTCCTGCTTTATCTTCTTGCTCTGATCCTCGGCTTCAGTCAGAGAATCGGCCTAAATGAAAAGAAGAAGCCAGCTATAGACAGAAAATACTGAACATTTTATCGTTTTCCTGACTGGTCGTCGGTAGTGTGCCGCACATCAAGACTAAAACTGCCCAATTTTAACAAATCTGACCATTCAGAGGATAATAAATATGCATGTGACCTAACCGAGGTTCTGGTCGTTAACAGCAGACACTTGTCATGTTTGCACTGTTCAGTTGTTCCGTGAGCCGGTGTCAGTTGTAAGACCGTGGGTCTCGTTACGAAGACAGAAAACTAAGTCATGGATGTCAAGTTGAATCGTGTCACCATCGGTGGATCAGGTATGCAGTGGGCTTTAGATGGATGGGAGAAAGCTACACACATGTCAAGTCTTATGGCTTTACCATGAGACTCACGGTTTCAGGTATTTTCTCTTGGTAGGATCTCCAAATCTCACATACAAAAATCTTAAGCCGGTGAAGAAAAAGTCAAGTTTTGTAACAATATTCAGGACCTGGGCACCAATCTCTGCTAAAAAATTCTTGTCATTAAACAACTCTTGAAACAGACAATCTACCATCCCTATTAGCAGTTTGCTAACAGTTTTATTTTATTTTGAATCTACCATCCTCACGACAAATCTCTTGAGATAAGGTGACTCACTACACACTGTACCATCTCTATTCTAAACTGATCCCCTCCCCTCCTCTCCCACCCCTGCCCCCCCAAGCAATTATTCAGATACGTTCAATCTTTTACCACAACCCCTTACTTTAAATCATTCACCAAAACGTACCTTTCTCTTGAGAGCGATGTTTCCTGGTTGTTGATGTTGTTGTTGATGTTGTTGTTGTTGTTGTTGTTGTTCATCCTTGCTTTCTTTCCTACTCTCCTGTCTCTTATGACCTCCTTTGTGTCTTTCTTCTCTCTGCCACTTCCTCCC
Organism: Apostichopus parvimensis; assembly: GCA_000934455.1. Lineage (NCBI taxonomy): Eukaryota > Metazoa > Echinodermata > Holothuroidea > Aspidochirotida > Stichopodidae > Apostichopus > Apostichopus parvimensis. Next base: position 175,900 of record KN882621.1, read on the forward strand.
CCTGGTATCTCCATCCTCTTCTTTATGCTCACTTGATCCTGCCTTCACAAAGTAGCTGTAATCTCGTCTCTGGCCTCCCTCTGCCCGTCCTCCTCCCCGCCCTCCTCCCCGCCCTCCTCCCCGTTTGAACGCCGGTCTTCTTCGTCCTGTCCACTCGTCTTGCCGTCTCCAAGTTTCAGCAGCCTGTGACCAAAAAAGACCAAAAAAAAGAGCCAGATGTTAAATTGTTTGTTTTGCTTTTGTTTGTTTTCTTGAGAAAAAAATTAAGATACTCCTACATTGAGCAAGGAACAACTAATGGAGAATTTACAAGACAAAAACTTTTACACTTAACTGCATCAAGTGACAGTTAAGAATAATTGTTAAATGGCTTTGGTAGTAAAGCAGTGGTAACACTACAGCTGAAGATGGCAGCCTTGATACTCTTTAGTGTTCATCTCTCAGTTAGTAATAAATATTCTGAGGGTTTCTATTTTTACCCTCTTCAGTTTGTTGTCAACACAGCTGAGGTTGGTAGCTTTGATACTATTTTAGTGTTCATCTCTCAGTTAGTAATAAATATTTTCTGAGGGTTTCTTTTTTTACCCTCTTCAGTTTGTTGTCAAGACAGCTGAGGACTACAGCTGTGATACTATTTAGTGTTCATCTCTCATTTATTCATAATATTCTGAGGGTTTCTATTTTCACCCTGGTCAGTTTGTAGCTGATTGTTAATGATGGTCTTATTTGGTTATACTCACCCTCTCCTTTTCCCGCCTCTCCTCAACTCTCTTCATCTGCGATTCGACTCTTCTCTTAGAGGACTGTAAAGTATCTAGAGTGCCCTCTAGCCTCTCAAACATGAGCAGAGTTTCGCATACTTGCTCCGGCCAGTCGCTAACGGCATTTACAGCTCTGTTGAGTATCTTGCGGCAGTGTTTGGTATCTCCGTAGATCCTGAGAACGTTTCAAAGAGAAATATCAGCGTCTATACCTGGCATCAATTAATAACTGTTCTTTCACAAACATGGCCTCTCAGGAGACAGATAAGAGACAGGGGGTGGGGAAAGGGGGAATGGGGGCAGAAAGTGTCCAAGTGCAGGTGTGACAGAGTAAACATTTATGACCAAAAGGTTATATTATTAGGCAAGAAGGCTGAATTTTTGCGGATCAGTTTAATACTGCTCAAGTTAACCATCTTATTTCTTCCTCTGACACACATCAAAATTGGCTCAAATTGACCATGCTCACAACCTCTGCTTTGTCATGAATTGGTTTCATTTAAAAAAAAAAGGCATTTTTTCAATAGTTGCATCTGGCAGAATGGATGATGTCATCAAGACAATTCAGCTGAAATGTCTTTGTTTTAACAGTATTTTGTCTTTGTTTTAACAAGGGCAAGATATTAAGTAGATGGGGCTTTCAACTAGCAGTGTGGAATATTTTTCTCTCCACAATAAAATTTCACATTGTTTGTCACCAGAAAAGCATTTTTAAGATATGATGTTTACATGGCCTCTGAGTCCACATTTTTGTTCTCTGTTTCACTGATATCATGTGAAATAACATTGTATTCCACTAATTAGAACATGGGTGATATTGCGGCTCAAAAGGGTTTTGCTAAGTGAACTGTACCATATATTACGGTTCATTGTTCACCTACCGTGAACGAAACTGTTTCGTTCTCTGTGTGTGTCAAAGATAATAGCCCAGTTTTATAGACACTGTTGCTTACCTCTGTCAAATGGGAAATTATGGAAGCCTGTAAGTTCCATACCATTCACTTTGATGAGGAACATTTTCAAAGATTTTGGGATGAGGTTTGGTTTGAACTAAAATGACCTCAGCCTCATTTCCTGTTTTCTGATTACTTGAAAAAGACCTAAATATCCTAATGACCAGACGATAAAACATCATGTGACTGGCAGACTGCGTAATTTGGTCAAAATAACACGAACTAGAAACCAAAAAATACAATGCAGCTTAAAAAGAGTTCAGAACCCTTTCAAACAATCTCAATAACGAAAGAAGATATGGCAATAAAGTTTACCTCTCGAGGTTGTAATAAGCCATCCACATGTGTGCGTGAGAACTGTTTCCTGCTGACAATATCTCATTCCAAAGCTCTCTACACTTTTCCATGTTCTGAAAGTATTTTGCCTGCAAAAAACAAAAACAAAAAGAGAAATAACAAAATGGAAAGTTTAAATTCACAAGAGTTCACAAAGGAAGTGACTTAATCTACAAACAAGAGATACCCACAAATCAAATATGACATCACAAGCGATGTGGAACTGAATGTCGAACCAGATGATGTAACAGTTAGTTGGTCCTAGGTTTAAGGTGGCATACTCCTATTAGAGTCTATATCCATCCGCTCGATTGTTCTCCTTCAGGAAAAGTGCCAAAAAGCAGCAGGAGAACATCTTTTGTGACCTGTTATCAATCATGATCTAGTTTTTTGTGGCTTGCATGTTGAAGAGCATGAATGGAAGTACATGTGGTGAGAATATTGGGTCAATTGAGGCCTCCCAGGAGCAGGAAAATTTTTACTACTGAGTGAAGAGGTTTGTTTACAAGTGACGAATACTTCCGGCTCGGATAGCAAAAAATCTACATTGTTATGATACGGAAAATTGATGGTGCCATGAAAGGCCAACTTGTCAGCTATCCTGTGATGGGTAGCATTTAGCTAGTGAGAACTTCTATCTACATTTAGAGACCACATTACTTTTGTGATTTAGTGTGTAAGTCAATGGGGCTTTTAATGAGCGTATGCTACATTAAAACCTCACCAGCAATCAGATTCTTTTGATCTATTTCAAAAAAATTGCTACACTGCAAAGATGTTGTGCAGAGTCTTCCATGGATTTGGCATCTTTGGTTGCAAATTGGGATTAGGATTCCCTTCTTTCGATGGTTACTATTATAACAAATTTGTTCCAAGAAGCTGTTCTACATTGATGATTAATGGGTTACCTTTTAACCAAAGTTCATTATTTGACAGAGTGATGAGAGGTTTGCTCTCATCGGCAGATGGGAACCTTCATCGGTGGTCCAGGACTCCAGGAGCAGGAATGGGAGGGACCCTTACACCCCTGCATCTTAGCTTTCTGAACACCCGATGTTTTATCATCCTCGATAAACCACACGGATAGGGTTCTGAATGAGCTAATGATGATGCAATACTAAACTGAGCTAAACCAATAAGATTAATAGAACAAACAATTGAAGGGTGAAGAACCATGTACACTACCCAGCACTCACCTCAAGCACAGCTTGATACTGCTGTAGACGGAATGTTGGATCTGCTGAACTCCCAAAGTCTGTAAAATCAAATTAAAATATAGAAGGGATATATATCTATCCATTATGGGCATCGTTTACAAAAGACATTATCCACTGTCATTTTGCATTATTGGAGAGCAATGTACAAAGTGTTTTTTGTTGTGTGTGTGTGTGTGTGTGAAAACTCAGGAAATCCTCTTTATCTTAGAAACATGTTCAAAATTTATCTATTCTATAATGCATTTTTATTGTGTGATGATACATCACTGGTATAATTTTCACATTTTGAATGCTACTGACATTGATTTGTGTTTGACAACCCACTCCCCCCCCCCCCCCCCCCCCCGGAAACATAAGCAACAGGGACCTTACACTCATGATGGGAAGCAACATATAACATATGTCAAAATTAACTTAAATCTACCTTACATTGGTGAAATACTGAAAACTATGGGACACCACCCAGAAGTGGGTTGCAAAAAATTGTCTGTGGCCTGTGAGATATTTCCATATGCTGAAAATGTTATCTAAGGTTTTCAGAGCTTGGCGACAAAGTCAATTCAGTTATTATTTTGATGTGAATGCCTTAATAGTCCAAGCTATTTTTCATGAGTACTCTGAGTATCAAGACTGAGGGGTCAGGGTCTGGTGGGATCATGGCTCAGCCCTCACAGAAGATGCTGGGTCGTAAAAGTTTGCGGACCGCCGAGTGAATACTCACATTGGCCAAGGTATTCTGCTGCCTTTTCCATAGTGGCCTTCAGTTCTTCTTTTGCATCACTGAAATCTGTAAAAAGTATTAATGTGTGGGATTTATTTTATATAATAAAGAAGGTACACTATTAGGTAAAACATAATAGAAACAATTTGTTTAGTTTACATACACAGAATCTGACAGGAAAATAGCAAACAGATTGTGAGATAAAATGGGATTCCAATCAGTGATTTCTCAAGTAAACAACCTATATCAGAGAGCTACCTAACCACTAATTGGCAGTAAGTCTTATCAATTGACTGCTGGGTGTGCTTGTTAAAAGTTACAGTACCTACCATACAACACACTTTTGCTAAAAGTTGAATTTGTATGAAATAGATCATTTGGTATACAAACATGTGTACCGTCTATAACAGAAAGGACAAGGCGCAATTTGTCTAACACCCACTCTCAGGTTATTTATGTTAACTTCTTATCCTTTTTTGTTGAGGAGGGGGGGGGGTATGTTTCTTTAATTATGTACTGTACAGAAAATAAAAAAATGAAACCAAAGGTCATCGTCAGTATAAAGAATCACTTGCTATACCTTGCACTTGAACGATTGTGTAGCACAAAACTAAATGAAACTACTTCAATGTCCATCACACTGACCTGATCTGACCTAACCTAACCTGACCTAATCTAATTATTTATATTTTTAATTCACAAAACCAAACTCAAACACCAACAAAATTTTGTACAATTACATTAAACAGATAACTTTAGCCTAACAATTAATTTTGAAATTTTGACTCCAGAGAAGTAGTAAGAAGTAAAAATGACAAATGGTATCTGATAACATCCTATGTTGCCCTGTTGTTTGTACAACACCAAAAGCAACTTTTTTTGACATGGTTATTAAATTAACATTGAAAGAGGCGTCCAGAGTCAGTTTAGGTCTGGGGGATAAGTATGTCACAGGGACCTCTTTGTTAAAGTCTTTAAGTCTTAAAGCCAAGTTTCCTTCATTATATTATGACAAGGAGAACATATTATACCATAGGCCCCAGGCCCACTACCAGACATCAGGACCCCAGGGCAGTAGCCCTCCTGACCCCCCTCTCTCCAGAACTTTAAAAATTTTACCTGAAAGAAATTGACTTTCAAGGAGCATTCCAGATGCCTAATAAAACTAAATGGTGAGTATCTTGAAAATATGGATAACTAGCACTAAAGTGATACTATGTTCTGGGCACATCTCAAGTCATGAAATAAAATCACTTAACAACAGATGGCTTACTTAAGGCTTTAATTAATAGCCTACCTGTTTCTGAGGCAGTGTCCTTTAAATGGTCCAATCTTCTTCTCAAATAGTCAATATAAGACTCCCACAATCCTAGAAAATCAGACGATTCTGTGAATCCACCTAAGAGGGACTTCTCAAAGGTTTCTGTAACATGAATGGAAAGATTACGGTGAGTTCTTATATGCAAATGGCCCTATGGGTCACAATGGGTTACCATGTCACCAGTGTACATACTAGATCAGTGGTATGACACATGCAATCAGGATGCAAGTTTTCAATTACTGATGAAGTAATGTGCAGCAAATTTTCATGCCTCTTAAAACAGAACCATGCTTTGACCATTTTTACAAATTTCATTTACCAAACATACTTTACTACCATACAAATCATTTTTCAGCATAAGTATTTCAGTTTATCTGATCAATTCATATTTACATGTTCATAGCCTAACATTAGATCTGCAACACTATCATACCATATGTACCTAAGCCTAGCCTTATTTGAAGAGCAAACTATTATTGGGAACAGTAACTGCCATCAAGTGACGATGAAAATATCCACAGACCTGCCTACTCTCCCGGTTTTACCTGGACTTTGTTGTTAGTTAGTTACAACAATGTTGTATAAATACTAAAGGAAATCTTTCCTGATGGTGATTGGCCATCTAGCAACCCCAACTTTAGTACAGAAATGAAAGATTGTCAATAGCAGCAGTCACGTTCAACCATTTTGATCTTACCAGGCACACTGCAATTTCACTGAATCAGATTTTGGTCACCCTAGGCTGCAACACCCTGTTTTCATTTCACCAAATATAATTTGGTAATCTGACCCTAGTTTAACACTTAATATGGATGCAACCGAACTTAACATGAAGTAATTAGCTTCTCCAAACGAATACCTTTGATTGTTTCATGAGGACTTTGATGATGTTCCAGAGCTTGCATGTATCCCTTCCAGAGTGTCGGTGACCAGGGACAATTTCTAACAGATCTGTTGTAGACGCTCAGGTGCAAATCAGCTACGGTGGAATGGGAATCCTATAGAAAAAAATAAAAAATATGAAATCATAATAAATTAAGAATCTCAAGAAGGAATGGACTTGGCTTAATATGGAATTCAATAAACTTACGATAATTCAGTAGTAGTAGTAAATCATCCCCTTGACTTAAGAGCTAAGGTAAGGTGACCAGACATCCCCGATTTTCGGGGACAGTCCCTGATTACAGTGTGCTGTCCCCGATGAACAAGTGTCCCCGAAAATGTCCCCGATTCGTCAAAATGTTCAGGAATTTCGAAAATATCCCACATTATTAGTAAAATAATTGTAAAAACAAATTTAGTCAAGTGTGCAGTCGCAGAATGGAACTAACCAGTATTTCAGGTGGGCCAGTGTAAAGTGGAATATGCTAGATCGATCTAGCCTAGCACTCTTTCGTAAAGTAAGTAAATTTCATCTAAGAAAAAGCTACATTTTTGAAAATAAAATTGATTTAAAAAGTGCTTCTAAGTATCACCATTTTACATCTAGACCCCTCCCCCATATCAGTCACGCAATAAATGTCCCTGATTCCAGTCAGGCAAATATGGTCACCTTAAGCTAAGGCAACTTGGGATTGAATTAAGTCCCTTGAATAAATGATGTTGTCTTTAGGATCTTACAAGGTACTGTGTGTAGTCTAGCCACAAGTCCGTTGCTAGGCAATGCTCTGCCACGGCCCTCTCAAAGCAGCATCTGACAGTTGCAGGTTCTCCATCTTTGACGATGAATGTCAAGTATGACTGCCACTCCACTAAATTAGAGCCATGGGTGTTAACCTACAAGAAAAAAGGAGAAAATTAATAAAAGACATACAACAGATAAAAAATTACAAAACTTGCCTGCAAATATTAAAAACAGGTGTGAAAAACAAAGAAAATTCAAGTACTAGTAAATTTCTTTCATTATTTTTGTTTACATATTTTTGAAACAAAACTTAAAATGTTTTATCCAATGAATTGCATGATGGGAAACTACAACATGGACAAATAACGAGCATATTTTTGATGGATACCAGAGCATTACAAATGCTCATTACTATATTCATTATTATCACTACATCGTAGACGAACTCATTGCAAAATGCTGGTTTTCATATTGTGATGTTTACCAATTAGTAATGATAATACTTGATACAAATGTGTCATTCTACCTGGTTCAAAATCACTTTCACAAAAGTGTCACATTTGAGTTTTAGTTCATGACAATAACAAAATGGAACATGACCCTTTAAGTAAAGGGTTGTTTTCTGGATAAAGACGTTAAATGCAGGTAACCAGCGACATAAAAGCCTTATTTTGTCACTATAATGGTACTTTTTTCTTATCCACGCCTGTTTCCTTACCAGAGCAGATTCATAGGGTTTGTACTTTTTCACTTTAGCCAGAGCGATCTTGTAGTTTATCATAACGTCTTCCCCGGCGAGTTCACATAGCCATTCTTGATATTCCTTTAAAGTTTCTTCCATGTCTGCAAAAAACGAAGACAAGTAAAATGCAACTATAGAGTTAAAGAAGAAACCCATTTTGAATTGTGTTGTAACTTGGCCTCATTTTCCTAGTTTAGTTTCAGTTTTTTGAAATAAAAAACATGGAAGAAGCATCAACTCCAGGGAGAGGAGGAGAGACGAAGAAAACATATTTACAGGCAGCTTCTCTTTACAGAAAAGAACGCAAGGGAAGAAATTTTGTAGGGTCACCAAAAAATTCAGAGAAAAGGGGAAATTGCTGATATCTGTAGAGAAAAAAGTGAAAAAATGTTGAAAAGAAGGCCAGAGAAAAATAGAGGAAAGGGCAAATCAAAAACAGAGGAAAGGAAAATTGAAAGAAGGGGATAAAAAATGAAAGAAAACTTGAGAAAGAAGAAAAAAAAAAAAATAGCGGGAAAAGAAAATGTGATCGATAGTATTCAGTGATTCACGTTAAAAATTGGTCTCCTATTACATGTTTCTCAGAAAGTGGAGATTTTCAGTTTTCAATTTAGTATTGTCAAGGCTGTTTAATAGTTCTGCAGCAGAAAGCCGTACACCTTTGCCATTGGTCTTTTGTGCTTACAACCATTAACTTACAAGTAACAAACTATTAAAGTATTAACTGTGTTTCATCCAACATACAAATGCTTTGTTTGCCCACAAATTAAGTGTATCACTTTCCCTATGTAACCATTGAAGGGTACACTTAATTAAATCATTTCAAGTGCAAAGTGAATAGAATAAATTTTGCAGATTATATTTACAGGTAACTTATCTCTGGATCAACAAAACCAAGATAGGTGTCACTAAATTTGATACAAAAAAATGTAGCTTTCATTTATCAAGTCACATAACTTAAACACACCTTACACAAGATCGAAAATATACCGGTAACAGAAGGCTTCAACGAGGAAATCTGAATTATATACCAAGGGTTCGAACTGCGACAGACTTCCATCGTGCTTGCAAATATGAAATTGTTTCATAACCTTGCAAAAATGGGGTACGTAAGCCTCTAAGGCTTTAGGCATGAGCACCCTACCGGACTACCTTACACACCCCCCCCCCCCTCCCCCCATTGTATCATCTATGTACAGTGAAATTTGACTCTGTCTGGCCTTTTTACTCCAACTAACGTTTCTCTCTTACCTTGCAAAGGAACACGAAGTTGTCTTTTGAAGATTTTGTTGATCCTCTCCACCTGTGCGTCAACTTCGTCTGTCTTTTCTTTGGTTACCACAGAACCAGGTGGAGGCTGAAATTGAGTCCAAAAAAAAAATCTTAAAATCCCACAGAAATTTATTCCAGACTATTCACCATGTTCCTATTACCTGAACGTTACAGATTTTGGATGTCTCATAGCAAGCCAAATATGTTTACCAAATACACAAACCAAAGTACAGCAGAATTATTCATTGCAATCAAATAATTCTTGCAATATGAAAAATAAAATTCAAAGTCTGTCAAACACTTATTTTTTGCTTAAATTCTGTGCACATCTTTTAGAGAACTTTCTTGGGTTTGCTTTATTTTATGGATTGTGTGAGATTATTTTAGATGCAGCAAAGAGAGACCATCTCCTGCTTAAGTAACATGACCTTCCTGGATTTAATTTAGCCCTAGTTTAATAAACATGCATTGGGACTTAAAGAAGAGCTTAACAGGATCTCAATTTACTCCATCAGTTTTTTTCTTTAGCAAAACAATTAACAATGTGACCAAAAGTGAGATTTCTCTGTTGAATATTTTGTGCTGGTACATTTCCCTCTAGGTAAGTCTAGCGACCATTACACATAAATTTGTGTATCATGAATACATTAGGTAGGACTTACCACACAATTTTTGTAATTCTAATAACCACATTTTTGCTGGGTTTTTTTTCTTCTTCTTCTTCTTTCTGCTGTCTTATTTTTTGTGCTTGTTTCTGTCCAGTCTGTTACTGTTACTTGTCATTTAGCCTCTGAAGAAGATCCTGCTAGGATCCAAACGTCAGGTCAACTTACTTTTACACATTCTCTTACACAGGCTCTTTAGTGGATAAGCAGTTTGCTAACAGTTTTATTTTATTTGGTCTTATTTTTTCAACACATCTTCCAGTTTAATTTTACTCTTTTACATATATTTTGTTTTCAGAGATTTATATGCATTCTCTTTTGAAGAAACCTTGTGGTAGGCAGGCACATAAATAAATGAATGTATACAAATTGTTATGTTGACCATAGCACAATAGTAGGCAATACCCATAAAGGTTATTTTCATATATAGCACATTACATTATAGAGAACTTGCAAAGATCGTACCTGAATTGTCGTTAGGAAAGCATTTTCACACTCTCTGTACAACTCCCAAATAGCATTCCCTTTTCTCGGGTGGAGGCCCACAGCAGAGATGGCACGTTCATTGACTTCTCTTATCTTCTCTACTCCTCCTGGTAAATTCATCCCACCGACTGAAAACTGGGCGTATTCCAGCCACAGTTGGTCAGCTAATTTGGAAAAAAATTAGAATAAATGAATGTTTATGGATTTGGTTGTAATTTCTTCAATTTTTTCAACCCTTATGTAAAAGTAAGATAATTTATCATTTATCACACCAAAGATACCCTACTACATTTTGTCACCAAATGGAAACTAATAAGGTTGTTACTGACTCATTTCAATTCAATTCTAAAAGTATGTCACAGAGAAGTTTCTGTCAAATGCATAAAACTGAGATTTGGAAATATCTAATAATTTTGGCTGCTTCTTAGTTGTTTTCAAATTAATGAACTATCCATTAAGACAAAGAACTACATGTTTATGGAAATTATTGGTTAGTACTGAAAGTTAAAATTAACTCAAACAGAGCTCATTTGAACAGTTTACATGGATTATTTTTAAGTCCCACCATTTTTCCAATCAAGGCTCATTTGTAATATTTCTCAAATTCTCCAATACAACCATATCTAGTCGGACAACCACTGCTATGCCATTAACTTGCATAATCTGAAATTTTTCTTCCAACTTCTAAAATAGCTAGACATCCATCCCAACTAAAAACTTATTAACATGACAGTTAGTTATATATATAATTCATGAACAATCAAAAGGAGTTTGAATCTACTTTTTAATGAAGGAGTAACCAAGAGGAATAGTCATAAATTAAAGCCATACATGGAGTTAACATTAAAACCTTCTTCATGCCCTACTGTAGATTCCATTGATTACAATGCAATCTGCATAGCAATAAGATATAGTGCTGGGAAGCTTACATAAATAATCTTGAACAGCCCTGTCAAACAGCTTTTCAATCTTCTCTCTGGATTTGCCATCCTCTGTAAACTTCCGTTCATCCTCTATCCAGTCCAACCATAGTCCTGGAAAAAATCACACACAACTCTTGGTAATCGATCAGATAAAAGATTACTTTGACAAACATATTTTGACATTTTGTTCATAGTGTAACCATCTTACGAGGAAACAAATTTTATTAGATGAGAACACTGTAAATACAAAGTATAATTTTATTTAGTTTATTTATGTCTACAGTATGTTCATCATTCTGTAGGCATAACTGTTTACACAGAGATCATTCTTCACATTTTAAGCCAACATGGCAACTCTATGATGTAGGCAGGATTTAAGACCAACAGCTAAAGATGGAAATAGAACCGTAATCCAACTGGAAACTACAATTAGCTTCATCTCCAAATTGTTATAAAATTGATTTCAATGTTTATATACTTACTATCAGTCAGTGGAAATATTGCACTCATCTCTTCTCTTGCCTTACAAAGTTTGTCAAACTCTCCCTCTTTTCTCAATACAGTTATAAGTTGAATATGTAGGTCATACTGGTATGGATTGGCAGCAACCTAAAAAATACAAATATATTAAATAAGTGTACAGTTATGCCACTGATGAAAACAAGAAGAATATCTTGGTTTAAGAACTAGTTAACAGCAGAACAGTTTTCAATTAAGTCCTCAGTCACTTGTCAAAAGTTCATTGAAAGGCATGTAAATTTGCTACATCAAATATGCCAGAAAGGTTCACAAATGGTCACCAATACCAAATTATAAAACTAGGATCATTTGAAATATTTGAGGTGCTTGTCATCTCATCTCATCTCATTCGATGTATTAACAGAACTTTAGCCTCTGAGACACCTCCATGAAATTTCCATCAAATGTTGTCTGGGCCATGTTTTGGTAAGCCTACCTACCGGCTAAAGCAAAAAAAGGTAGTTGAGCACATTTTCCCTGCAGAATGAGGTATAAGTATTTGCATAATCAAATTCATCCAGCTGGGTTGAAATCAAGAGATGCTTCATTTTATGACCATAGGACTCGGAGATGGATCATTGGGTAAATACTGACGGATACACCCTATTCCCCCTGCTAATGTGCAAATACTAAAAAGCCACAATGGAAAAAGTGCATGTGATGTTTATTGAAAGCTGTATAGCAGTTTCGTTAGACAGAATGACATCTTCTACTATGAATAAAGTTTACTGCCTAACGAAAGATTGTTAATACATTTGTCATTCCACGGAAGCCATGGAATACTGTACTGTAAGCACGAATTTTGATAGAGCACTACCATTACCACCTTCGCATAACAGGTACTAACAGCATATCTCTACATCCATGTGGACACATCGTATCACATTCACATTAGTTTCTAAAACATAGCGATGAATTGTTCTGAAAATGTCTTGCCTTCTGTGTTAAGTCTTGAATGACTTCGTCGTTTGCGTCATCGCCACTGCTGTCGTCATCCTCAGCTTCCATAGTACTTTCCTCATGTTCAAGTGTCGTTGTTTCCATTATTCAAGAAATTTAACCTTCTAGCTCCTTTTCAATTTCAGTCTTCGGTCTGGGCGCTTACATTTCGAGGGCGCTGCAGATGTAAACAAAACCGACTAAAATAACTTGATAGTCTGGTAAGGATCGGCTGCTACTGCCAGCGGAAGATGGTGATGCAATACTGTGCAATTTCATTGTTTTAATTCCGGTGCTCATTCTCGAATGATATGGCCTTACAGTATTACACCATTTTGGTTCTAAATTTCTTTCTTTATTCAAATGTGCTATGCAATAAATGTAATTTCGTGCTGTTTGGATCACCCATCACTGTATAAATTATAGCAAAATCTAACTTACGCTAGGCCTAGGCATAAATTAACGTACATAGGCTACATACATTTTCACCTATCCCAAACTAAGCCTACCCTAGACTTGCAGATCCATTACTTGGAAGCGGGGCAGATCCGCAATGGAGGGAGCAACCTCATCACTACTAAATGCAAACGATTTCTCCCACAACGAGAAACTCAGTAAACGATTGGCTTACATATTAAGATATGGAGCGAAGAAAGAAGGGCTCACTGTCTCTGAGAAAGGTAAGTCAGAAATTATTTTCATACGTGGTCAAGCTTTCTTGGTCCAGCAGCCAGGAAATGAAGAATCACATTCTCATGAATAATTTGGATTCCATTTTAAGATCACAGATAATCCATTTAACTTAATGCTTTTGGAAAGTCAAAGTTATTTGATTTCATTTTTTTCATATTTCAATCTTGGACAAGGAGTTGATATGCATGGTTAGTCATTTTTGTTATCTAGCAATTTCCTTTTCATGGACTTTTCAAGTTTGATCATTGGAAAGTGAAGAACATCTAGATTGCATATATATTTTCTTAAGCATAAGAAGGTGATATTTTATTGGAATGAATATATGCATTTAGCCATGGCAGTTGGAAATGAGAACATTCAGGACATTATACAAACAGTTCACCCTAGAATAAGCCTCTTTGTTAATTGCCATTGTTGTCACAAAGACAAAGTCACAAGTCAATTTTTTCTCAAGCCAATTCTAGGTAAAGTCATGTCATCTTATTGCAATTCAAGTTACAAGTCAATTATAACAGTTACTTAAAAAGTTAAAAGTCAAGCGATAGATATAGGGTGAATTAAAATCAATGGATGAGTTTCAACAGGGCATATTCAGAAGTGTTGCCAGTCCAGTGGATGACGTGAGCTCCAGCTAAGAACTACAAGAAATGAAAACATAGCTACGAGCCAAGGCGAGCTCATACAACTAACAGCTTGCACTTGCTTTGTTAGTCAAATGTTAGTAAAAATGAGAAACAAAACAAATTGAGTAATAATTTCATCATCCATAGTATTTCTTTTCGTTTTTGTTTTTAATTAGCAAGTTGGTAATTGTCAACAACTCATATATTCCAATCAAGTCGTAAGTCATTTGATTTTATGGCCAAGTCAAAATCAAGTCACGAATCATTCATCAGTAAGGCAAGTCAAGTCACAAGTAAAAAATATTCGAGTCTTACTCCAGTCCCAGTCTTTGACTGAGTCAACAATATTCTTACTTGCTGAAATTTATCTTGTCCTGCATGCACATCTTTAGGTTTTGTTGACATGGATGAGTTGATGACCCTTGACCTCATGAAGGATTACTCAGCAGATGAAATCAAGAGGGAGATTAGCATCTCTATATCTGTCTCTGGTAAAAAGAGATTTCAGCTGAAGACGGATGGGAAAGATGTATCAGTGAGAGCTTCTTACAGAAGAAGATTTGAACCAGTGAGTATAACTTGCTGTCTGCTGAAAGGTTTTCGTAATTCTTGTACTGGTTTAATAAATTCTATCTATGTAATTAACTCCGACAAACTTCTGATCTGTATTAAAATAGTAAATCCTTCCATTATCTCTTGATGGTGTGTTTCCTTACTCCCTCTTCAGGTTACTACTTGGCAGTTGAAACAGTACATTTTATATCTGTTTCTGTCCCACTTTCTTCAATTCTTCCTCAACCCCTCCCTTCTCACACTTTCCTTTTATTTGATGATCCACAAGATTTTTCATCCATGCCAAAGAAGCAAACAAAAGCATTATACCTACCTCAATGTCTGTGTAAATCATTTTTGAATCCTTGCCGAAGGTTCAAGGAATCTATGCGATGGTGATTGCGTGTGTATGTGTGTGTGCGTATATGTGTGCCTTTGTTTTGTATTCTGAACGAGGACTTGAACAAAAGAATTCCAAGTCCTCGGTTGTGACTTCTTAAGAATCACCACGTCCTCGAAAGAATTCTATTGTTTGGGGTATTGTTAAGGTTAGGGTATGTGGATTTGAACAATGGAAAATACAATGGGGTCCTCGGTCTGAATGTAATACAAACGTGTGTGTGTGCGTATGTGACACCCTTGGCTCGTAAACACGATAACTCAACAATGGCAAGTTGGATTGAAGTCATACTTGTTACATAGATGCGCCATACTGAGTAGAAGAACCCTATTGATTTTGGTGCTCATCTTATGAATAATAATGAGGTCACAGGGAAAATTTCCAAATGCTAATAACTCTGCAACCGAAGTCAAAATTTATTCATAATTGATATTAATGTGTTGGTAGATAGCGGGTACATGGTGATATATGTTAAAGTTGATATTATGCATATTTATTAGGGGCGGGGCTTAAGTTGATTTTCACTAAAAAACCTTGTAAACACGGTAACTGAACATCGACAAGTTGGTTTGAAGTCATACTTGGTACATAGATGCGCAATAGTGAGTAGATGAACCCTATTGATTTTGGTGCTCATCTCACGAATAATAATGAGGTCACGGGGTCAAACGTAAAAATCTCCAAATGCTAATAACTCTGCAACCGAACTTCAGAATTTATTCATAATTGGTATTAATGTGTTGTAGATAGTGGGTACATGGTAACATATGTTCAAGTTGATATTATGCATATTTATTAGGGGGCGGGCTTAAGTTTATTTTCACTAAAATAGCTTGTAAACACAGTAACTGAACAACGAGTAGTTGGATTGAAGTCATACTTGATTCATATATGCGCCATAGGGAGTAGCAGAACCCTATTGATTTTGGTGCTCATCTTATGAATATAAATGGGGTCACAGGGTCAAATGTAAACATTTTTAGAATTGAATCATACTTTGTGTGAAGGTGGTGGTAGATAGCGGGTACATGATAATGTTTGTTCAATGTGATATTATGCACATTTATTAGGGGGCAGGGCTTGAGTTGATTTTTGCTAAAAATAGCTTGTAAACATGGTAAGTTAACATATTTTAGTAGGTAGGTCCACAGTCAGTGAAAGAACCTTGCTGATCAAATTAATCAACAATGACGAAAGCTTGGGATTATAATCTCAAATGGCAAGGAATCACAATAAGCCCACTGGCTTTCTGGTTTGTGATTTTGAATATAGCAAGATATATTAGGGTTATAATATACCTACAGTTTATTGCATTCTTGAACTTAAAGAATTCACAAAGAAAACTGAAACAAAGTTGCTAATTTGGATGAATGATTTGCTGCATTTCTTTCATGACAGCCTTTATTGTAAGGTCCTTTAATTTTCATGAATTTGTCCTTCGTCCTTTTCTTTTGTTTTCTCCATAGAATCCATTTCACGATGGGACACAAGTCACTCGATTAACAGAATTTTGCCTGTGTTATATATGCAAACATATTGAAGACTACTGTTTAGAAGATTTTCCTGATGAATATTTGGTCAGGTCAGCAAGAGGCGTTTAATACACTGCAATATAATATGCTGCTTTAAATTCGTCATATCTTCAAAAAATCACTAAGTGGTGTCGTGTCTTCACATGATAGAGCACCATTTGCATATATTTTAATACTATACTTTTCAAAGATAGTAAAAGATTTATACCATTTTCAAGATATTAATTACTAATATTTAGGCATGATTACTTTTACAAAACATTTTCAGGTAAAAAAAAAACATTTCAAGCATTGCGTTGTATGAATTCAACATTGTGCCGAAAAAGCCAAATTTGACAGTTTGTTTGCATCAGCCCTCATTATTACTTTTACGAAACATGTTCAGGTAAAACAAAAACATTTCGAGCATTGCAAAGTATGAATTTAACATTGTGCCGAAAAAGCCAAATTTGACAAGTTGTTTGCAATCAGCCCTCAAATAATTTTGTTGCTCTTTTCCTCTTTCTTCTTCAGAGAAATCATCCACAAGATGAAGAGAGATAAAAAGCTCAGCAACAAAGCTCTCCTTAATCTGGTTGGTCCTGGGTTAGAACTTCTTGAT
>KN882622.1:1604-15080 GCA_000934455.1 Apostichopus parvimensis
AGTCCTTGTGAACTTGCCCTTGAAATTTCCTATATTTGCTGATAGCAATTATCGACGCATATTGCCAGCATTGTTAATTTGATTATCTGGAATTTCTAAAAAGTGTGAAGGATTTTCTTACAGTGCACCGCATGTGAAATTTGACACCCCATCGTTTTTGTTTTGTGTTTACACTTTTCACATTTTACTAGTTCCATCAGTGGTTGAAAAGTTTTTTTGTCTATGGTTTTTATGGCTACTTAATAATACAATGACTACTAGATTTAGAAAGGTAATTACACTTTTTGAAAGGGTTGTTTGAAGGTCATATTTACCCATAAAACATTTGGCACCAGAGTGCTGATAGATTGTAGGTTATTACCAGTGACCTCTGACCCTGTTATTACCACATCCAAATCAATTAAATTAACACAAAAACTTTTGTCAGAGCTTTAGTGCAGGAACCTTCTAGGTATACTAAAGGAGGGAAGTATGGGTGCAGAAACCAGGACCGGTCAGGGATCAGCTCTTCTCCAGGACCCATAAGGGTGAGGTGAGGTGCCTCCAAACACTCCTCACTTCAGCTATAAAAAACATATAACCCACAGTGACTTACCTTGCCATTTCCATGCGGTATGGCTTAGATACACCTATCTTTTAATCCAGAAAATAACATGCTTCTTATTCTGTTGGAATGGGAGGGGAGGGGGAAGAAAGGGGGATGGGAGGGTGAGGAGGAAGATGTGAAGAGATAATAGAGAAAATTAGGCATCAGGAGTCTATTTTGATATTTTTGATTTTAGCCGAATTAGGATCAAAGAGGGAGATAAAATCATAATGTGCTTAAAGGTATTATTCTAGGGAGTTCTGTGTTTAATTCTATCTCAATTGATGTACTTTTCATGAAGTTTTATATTGACATTATCAAATTCTTTTTCTCCCTAGTTTTAGGATAATCGAGATGGCGGCATTATATCCATTATTCAATGTCTGGGAATATAATCAATTAATACAGATTTCCGTCATTTGAACCAAGTACTTTTTGGGACACCTTTGAGAAATGTTAAATTTTTGGGTTTGAAACACAGATATGAATCACCCGATAAAAATCTTTCTGGGAAAAAAACAAAGAAAGAACATATTTTATAATGGATCCTGCATGTTCAAATCTTACATTTTCTCGCATCGTCTGCAACTGCTGCTTGCGCATGTAACATAATCAGAGAACAGAAATTTATCACTAAACAATCCATTTCTATAAACATCTAGGCTAATTCCCATCATTTTGTTCATATTTTTTGTAAACTCATATCCTGGTCTACATGGTAACGGATATAATTAAGCCGACATTTAACGACGGTGGCTCCACGCTAAATGAAAATAAATTACCGCAGTAAAATAAACCATTCAAACTGCAAGTAATATTAACTATAGTTTATTACCAATTTTGCGATCAACAATCCGTAGATCCATAATCTTCCATATTTTTCATATGAAATAGTAAGAAGAAAAAAAATTCTCAAGGAGATTTCCCCCCCCCCCCCATGAGAATGAGTGCAAGTACCTGACCTACATCGTCGTAAACGGAAAAAAAAAATCAGTTCCTTTCGAGAGTTCAGTCTTCGTTATTAAATTACATGGATTTTCTCCTATTTTGACACTCTACAAATTACTGTCTGAGAAAAAGAAACTGTAATACTTCACAATTTAAGTATTAATTTACATACATTACATGAAGTAATGAACTTACTTTCATTACATCGTCAGTGAACGTTTCCCCTCGAGAGTTTATTTACACCGGAAGATTTGCCACGGACGTGACTATTTGGACAGTCTTGGCATATATCATGTCAAATATTAAAGACACTGGAGATTTAAATAATCAAATTTACATGTTTTCTTCTTGCATAATTTTTAGTAATATCTGTGATAATATGTCATACAAGAAAATACCATGAATTTTGGATATTTATAAGTAGGCCTACAGGTGTATACAGTAGTATATACAGGTATATACATTTTTTTTTTTTTTTTTTACACTAACATTTTAAAATTATATTTTCTTATTTACATACTCACTTTTGATGTCCTGTTTATAAATATTTATATTTATACTGGAAATAAATAAATGAAAAAATGAAATATTATAATTCAGCATTGCCAAGTCTGTGAAAATGTCCTGATTCACAGTTATCCTTTCTTACGTTCCCACCAGAACAAAAGACATTTGTAAAGCCCCTCGATCCACCACCTACCCCCTAACCTGCCCCTTCCCCCCCCACCCAAAGTGCCTCTAAATAATTTATGTTGTATAATAAATATATATATAGATCTGTTGTGTGGCGGTCCATCTTTGAATAAGGTCGTAGTTCATACATCACCATTAAATTCTCAGTGAAACCATATTGCATGAGAAAAATATCTCTCACCATTGGCTTTGAAAATTACTATCTTTCCATATTGATGGAGGATGCTATCACAGGGTGAGAAGTCGAATGGCATAATGGGTTGGGGAGGAGGAGTGGGGGAGGGGAAGAGGAACAGGAACAATTAAGTATAGATTGGACTCGAAAAAAGATCTGTTATGCAATATCTGTATCTCTGTCTGTCTGTCTGTGTGTCTGCAATATCTTCCGTGACCATTTACTGGTATTGTCTCTCGTCATCTGGGTTATTTTACACCCCCTTGGAAAAAAATCCTGTCATCCTACCCAGTAGATTTTGAAGACTTTCAGATTATTTTTGTTGGTTGCTATAGATGAAGATCAGGTTCCTTCACTCTGGGTGCTGATGAGGAGGTCTAAGCCTAGTGTGATTCCCTCGTAATACCTCCCAGTGCAAGTTGAGAGCTGCTTCCTGACTCCCGCAATTAAAATTGATCCCTCTCACAAATCCCAGGGAGCGTATCTCGGTTCTCGCTGCCGCTGCCGATCACTTATCAGCGATGGTACATATGTTTTGACTTGCATGCCAATCCCAGTCTAAATTTAATTGGCTCCGTCAGAAAGAGAGCCTGCCTCGGAAAAACAGACCCGAGTGTACTTTCTGCATCCTGCTCGGGGAGATGCAGATGTAATTATCGTCCATCCCTGTCTCCTCGGAGCGTTGAGAGAGGTTTGGCAAATCTGGCTGACCGATTGGGGATCAGCTAATTTTCTAGCTGTAAAGGAGAGAAATGTTTTCAGCAATGTCATAACATATTTTCGACAAGAACAGAATGAAAGAGAGGGGGAGAGCATCAGAGGGGAATCCTAGAAATGGAGGAGGAGGAGGGTTAAGGGAACAGTTATTTTAAAGAGGGGTAAAGGGAAAAAAATTAATGAAGACATTTCCATCAAGTAACTCTATTCACGACATAGTCATAGCAGGAAGGGGTTTGGTGAGGGGTGGGGTGATGGTGGGGTGGGGTGGTGGTGGGGATGGGGGTGGTGGAAGATATTTCTTTCCAGTCTTTTATTTGCAACATTAGCAGAATTGTCCACAGGGACAGGATCTCGATCTAGCTTTTAGTGTAAGTGGGATAGCATTTATGTAACCTCTGGACAAAAGGTTAGTTGGATTTGATCTGGATCTAACTGAAACAGGCAATATGTAAATTCTTGACAAAACGTTAGGTGGATTTGATCTGGATCTAAGTTAAACAGGCAGTTTGCAAATTCTGGACGGACGGTTAGGTAGAGTTATCCGGATCTAACTTAAACAGGCAATATGGATCTAACTTAAACAGGCAACAGGCAATGCCGGTGCCTTTCAGTCATAAGGTCCCCGGTTTGAGTCACTCCCAGATTAATGTTTGTCGTCCAGTTACAGAGTTGTTGACAACTGACAATTCATAATCATGGACGTTAAATATGAATGTAAGAGACTGACTTCGGTCAGCTTGTGGCTTTGATAAGCCAATCAGGCTTCTTCGCGAGTTTCTGCTTGCAAGAGGATCTAATATACATATGTAAATTCTGGATGGACGGTTAGGTGGATTTGATCTGGGTCTAAGTTAAAAACAATGTAAACTCTGTATGAATATGCTGGCACTGTTCAGGCACAAAGTTAGAAACAATGCTATCAGTCCTGTTAAATGTCTATTTCTATTCCACAAATGACCCCCAGAAGTGACCCTTTAATTTCAACAGCCCAGTTTTATCACTGGTTCAATGTGTGACTCTACTTATGGAGGGAATAATTAAATCTAACCTTTTAAGTCAATTCCTCAGACAAAACACAAAAGGTCAATGAGGAATTCAGCATAAGATTTCTGAAATATTATCATGTATACTGGGTCACTGAATTATAAATTTGTAAAGGACAAATATAGGGTTGAATGTCATGGAAGGATGCCCTGTTGTTTTTAAATAAAGTTGAAAGAACATGATGTCTGGGTTCAGCGATAGTGGAATTTATAAAACAATGGATTTAACATGGATTAACCTATTTAAGATGTGCACTGAGCAACAGTCAAACTATGATGTACTTACGCTTACATTTAAAGGAACTTTCCAGTTATTTTTTAAAGGTGAATATTTTCATGATCAAAATCGCTACAGACCCATTACTAGCACTACAGTTTATTTTTTTCTTCCTTCGACTAAGACATACATCAAGAGTAAAATTCTGCCTAAATTTTTATCATCCATTAAATATTATCATGTATATATGCCACCAGATTGTAACAAATTCAATTCAAATTACTTAAAAAAAAAAAATACAACATTTGAACTTTTTTTTCCTTACCATATTTTACTCTCCCCCCCCCCCCCCTCCCCCTAATCTTATCAGACATAATTTATTCCTCTCACTTCAAGTAGTCAGGTAAGTAGATTCAGTGGATATAGCTTTTTATATATATATATATATTTTTATTTTTCACTCGGGATATTTTTCGCATGTTCTAGCTAAGAAGTTTTTGAAAACCCTCGCAGCCAGCTGCCAGTTTTCATTTAAGGTGTGAGATAGAGCAATAAAACCAAATTGAATGATAAATTGGATTTCAACTTTCATTCCTACTGAGCCAGCAGAAAGGATAGAAGGATAAAAATACTTTTGTTTTTTGTCTCTTGTTCTGTCATCTCAGGCTAAGGATGTTTATTTTTACTTTCCATGATGTTTTTATTGACTTTAATTAAATAGAAAATATAATTTGACATTTATCTTAATGTAGAGTGTATGATTCCTATGATTTTCTTTAGAAAGATTCCGTCCTGCAAGAAATGTCAACAACTGTAGGTTTTCATTCCAATTGTGATCGACACAGGTTTTCTAGCTCCTGCAGCGAGTGCATCAACTTCCATAGTATAGGATGAGAGTCACAGCAGGGAGTTTGAGTTGTTAACAAACCTTCTCTTTAACATTGTAAAACATTGTTGTTTAGTTTGATGAGGGGAGGGGACGGGGGAAAACTTTGTACTTTTGATAACTGTTTAGCCATCCCAAAAAACAACCAATTAACCAGTTAACAATAAAAAGAAGGAACCGTTTATCAGGTTAATTGTCAAACCTGAACCGTTTATAACCATCTCAATTTCAATACCCCGGATCTGGGGATCCTGTGAACATTTAAAAGCTGGACGTATTTTCAGATTTTCAGCAAGAGAGCATCGTTTTGGGGCCCCCACCCCCGCCCCCTTAACTTCCCACTGTGCAGATGTCCCACCCTTCTCAAGCAGAAAAATGGAATACAAATATAGGGATAACAGATGGAAAATATTGCATCATTTGGCACCTGAGCCCCACGCTGAGATAAGCAAAAAGTTTCCCTCAACTTAGATCCCTCCCCAGGATGGCATCCTTCCTACATTGATGTGCCCCCCTCCTCCTCCCCCCGAAAATTTGTTTACTCTGGCTACGGGCCTGATGTTAATGGCATGATTGGTGGTGACCATTCATTTGATAAATCTAGAAGGCAAGTCTATGTTTGAGGATCTTGGACGTAAACTGCTTACAAGTGTGGAAGCAAACGCTTTACCTTTATTTCACTTCAATATATATATAAATGTATATGAAAAATATATTAAATGCCATAGATATCCAAGGTGCTTAAAATGGTTACATTTTTTATATTCATACCGTAGTGTGAGTTATGATGCAGAAACTATTAAATGCATTGTTTGAAGATATCAGAGATATATCAGATAAATAATGTAGTAACATTATAAGTCTGCCCAAACTGTTCTTCTTTTAGCTGAAATTACATTATAAAAGATGAACTAGATGCACCATAATGCTGGGCAAAATCTGCCAGTTTTAACTTGGACAATTTCTGAGACTTTAATGAAACCTTTATATTAAATATAGCTTTGTAATATCAATTTACATTAGACCAGCAACACTAATATTACAATAGGATTACAATAGGAAAGGCCTCGGGGTGATCAGGGACTACTCTTCTTAAAAATGTTAAGTACGGCACAAAAACTGCAAACATTATGTTGTTTAACACGAGGCACATAGTTCATTCCCGCACCCCCGTCGCTTACTTTTGACTGATGTGTTTCCTTATGCACCATAGTAATTTCATTATCTGTCGATATGTGTCTCCCGTGCAGGACCTCTCTCTCTCCTTTGAGAAATGGTTGATCCATCACTGAGGAGGACTGATGTTGCTTCTTTTTTTTAAATAAATAAAAAAAAATGAAAAAATTAACACTCAAAATTATTGCAGGTGCAGAAGAAAGAGAGAGAGACCAGCAACCACTACTACACTTAAAAGACATGAATTTATGATTCAATTCTATTTAGTGCAGCGAACACCCCAGTTGGAACGTTAAATAAGTAGCCAACCGGGCAGTCGAGTAGGTTTGACGGGGCAAAGGGGAAACTAAATCAGCCAGGCGTACACCAACAGACAAGAAAGAGAAAATCTTACTGCAAACATTCTTTGAAACTTGATGAAGAAACTTGATCAAATTCCTCATATGTGTATAAACACACACACACACACATTACCAGTCGAGAAAACTTGCCGGAGGCCTGCAGACTTTAGAAAACTTATTCTTTTTTTTCTTTTTTTTCACTTTACTGATGTGTGAATTAAGGACTGACAGATACAGAAATTATTTCAACTCACTGTACTTTTTTTTTATCATTATTATTTTTTCCCCCTTTAGCCTGACCTCAAGAAAATTGTGACCTACCCTTAAGGTAAATACATCATTATTAAACAGTTGAAGCTTATTCTAAATTTTTACTGTGAATTAATGTGAGTCATGAATTAGTAGTTGCGTGGACGAGCTTTGCATTTTGAACTGCAGGTATTTGTGGGAAAATATCATAATAATAATTCTTTTGTAAATATTTTCTTTGTTAAGAGATTGGGGGCGGAGGGGGGGGGGGAGGTTCTTACTAGCTAGTATACTGTGACAGTGATTGACAGTGCTATATAATAATTAGCTTAAAGTTACCATTTTATTTTTCTTGTTGCTTTTTTTAATCAGAGCAAACAAACTTGAGACACAAGGGGGGCCTGGGGGGCACGGGCCCTCCCAAACAAAAATCATGCCCCCACAGATGCAATTTGTAGTGTTAAAAAAATTACTCAAGCAAAAACTTTTTTTACAAAGTACGACTCATATTATGTTCTTCAGTGAAACTTCTTTCCACCGACCATCACAATAACCAGTTGCTTTCTCACTAACAAGGTTACAGAAATGCTTAAACTTTACTACTACCCTGCATGAATTTCAATTTTCAAGACACTTATTGAAACATTTTCAAAGCAATAGGGTTAATTTCCAGGTTTTGTATAACTTTTTTATCCGCCTCAATTAAATACATAAATATCACACAGACTAAGCCCGAAAACTCTTGAACATAAAGTTACTTCTATATATATATATATATATATCAGGCCTCGACAAATACGGTCGCCAACTCGCCAATGGCGACTAGAATATTGCGACTGGCGAGCAAAAAATGCATCACGATCGACATTTTGGCGAGTGGCTTATTCGCTCACTGCCTTTTTACGTTAGGCGTACTATTAACATGTGAGCCAATCAAGAAAGGCCTATTGCCTAATCTAACATATCACAGTAGTATTATCAAGTGCACTGTTACAACACGGAGATTTTTCAGATTCGGAGACTTTTTGCGTAGTGTAGTGATACGAACTGAACTTTCAAGGGAACTCAAACATGAAATCATAAGTTTACCGAAATAACATTTCATATCTCGAAATGAACAACAGGAAGTTTTTGGATTTGTTGTTTGTCATAAAACATTTATAATTCTCGAGACCTGACCAATGAAAGCAGTAACTCTGACACTCGGTAATCGATCGAAAATAATAATAATTGTCAGTACCAAGCATTAATTTGTTAACAATACTAACACATACACTGATACAGTAGTCTGATGTCATGTCCAGTGAAAGTTACGAATGGTCAGCCATGTCATTGTTTATTTGTGGTCACTTTTTACAAAGCAGGTCCTAAACTATGTTGAAAATGTATCACCGTTTCATTTTTTCATATGTATCATGTTTTAAACACTTTAGACGAACCACAAGTTGAATAGATCGTTTTTGGTGTAAACAAATAACACTATACGGCGATAGCCTAAGTTAGGCGATACTACATATGTTTATATGACACAAACAATTAGTGATAAAAAATGGCGAGTAAATTTAACGTTTTGGCGAGTAGAATTTTAGCCTCGGTCGCCAGTTGGCGAGTAGTTTTAAAAATATTTGTCGAGGCCTGATAAATATATATATATATATAAATGCATTTATTTATATATACCGACACACACACACACACAATATCCTTCCTATGACCAGAAAAGATTAATAAAATAAAGCTTTTACTCCCATGCATTTGCTGTTTTACTAAAATTCAAATGCTAACATCATGTTTATAGTACTGGAAAAAACATGGGGGTGGGGGGAATATGATTTGATTAAATGTAAAAGTGATTTCACCCCTCTCAAATTTTCTTCTTGCATATACCACTAACAGCACTCAAACGAAATACGTATCCAATTAATAAAAACAAAAATATGCCCATGCACATGAAAGATCAAATCATCTTTTGCCTTAATATTTACTTGCACTTACTTTAAAAAAGAAAAGAGAAACAAAGACAAAAGAGAAACAAAAATGAAATAGTAAAAGATAAATAAAGAAATTGTATGTTTAAACAATTTCCTCCATTTTGTGGTTTTTTTCGTGAATAATTCCCTTCAATCTGGTAATTTCAGATATTGGTCGCATCCTCAATGACATTAGTCAAGCTCAAGATGCTCCTGCAAGGTTATTGTGTGTCATTTAATTTCTTCAATCATCACGGCTCATAATTCGAGTCAAACAGCGAATTATTAAAGTACTGGTGTTGAAATCTGGGAAGTCGTAATTTAGCACTGATTTATGTTATTTAAAAATTCAACCTCATGCCCCTACACATCGAATTCCTTGAACCCTCTTACATTATTTTCATTCTATCCACACTTACTCCTGCCCCCTGGGCCATTACGTCTCAAGATACTCTCATTTCGGTCCTCTCGAAAATACATGAGAGCCGAGTCCCAACACTTACCAAAGACCACCTTTGGCAATCGGCTGAGATTCTCTCCGATATATGAAATCGAGAAAACCCTGTTCGCGAAACGGTCTGCGCGCCATTCTTGTCCACAAGGCATCTTGGTAGCACGGTGCTTACCCTACGATGAGTCACATCATTAAATTTTTGGCCGTGAAAAAGAAAAAAATTCTAAACTTTCAACAGCAATAAAAAAGTGAACAGAACAGCAACAAGAAAGAATGAAAAGCAGAACATGGATGAGTTTTTTATATATTAATATCCTTGGAATTATGCTTGTTTAGCGCCCAAATGCAGCCAGTTAATGAAAGATAAACGAAGAACAAATTTACAACTTAAGAGCTACGGAGGTCTTTGAGCAATTTCAACAGTGACTCACAT
Source organism: Apostichopus parvimensis (assembly GCA_000934455.1). Classification (NCBI taxonomy): domain Eukaryota; kingdom Metazoa; phylum Echinodermata; class Holothuroidea; order Aspidochirotida; family Stichopodidae; genus Apostichopus; species Apostichopus parvimensis. The sequence goes on from KN882622.1 coordinate 11,496, forward strand.
CATTACATGCTCATTTGTTAACCGTGAAGCATTTTACTCAACCGTTAAATATCTAAATTTCTATCTCCTTCGTGTCTTTGTCTATTCCAACCGAAAAATTGATGGACTACAGACTCGTCTTTTACATCACTATTTTAATCATTCTGTTGATTCTCGAGATAAAAAAAATATATATCAAAAAAATCTCCCTGTCGGATAAATTTTTATCGAAAGATTTGGTTGGGATGTCATGTGTGGAGGAAACTCCAAGGCAGTAATAGATGAGTGATTTGTATTTTTTATTATTTCTTGGCTAGCAAATTAATTGTTTGTCAGGTGGATGAACTATTTTACAAGCAGTTTGAACAAAAGTACGGACTATCCACTGTATGTGTTGTGCTTCTCATTAGGCACAGAGATTCAAGGCTTTATAACTGGCAATCCGTTCAGCTGTCAATTGGTTGGGTAACTTGGAGCAGGCTCGATGAGAGGGCGAGGGGGGAGGGCCAGAGGTCCACGTTCCTTGCACAGGGCTTTATTAGAGTGCCTGGGGAAGTTTGGAATAAAGAGTAATATACTCTTCTTTTCATAATATACATATGGAGATATGAAGACTTGAAAAAGGGTGTCCAATGACATAAATGTACCCAGGGTAGTGACCTTGCTATCGAAGCCACTGATTAAGGACATGGGGGGGGGGGGGGGGTTGGGGGGGGGGAATTAAGAAGATCTTTTTTTTAAATAGAATATCCAACCACACCTACACTATTGATGCATGCAGTTTCTGGGCCAACCTTTGACAAAGGTCCGAAGATGATGTACAACAAAATCCTGATATATGTATTTTTTTTAAGTAGTTGGTGCTATGGCCGAGTGGATAAAGGCAGTGTCATTCAAAACAACGAGGCTTAGCAATCGGGATGTTCGGAGTTCAATCCCTGGCTACTTGAGGAAATGAAAAAAAACGAAGAAAAACAGATGCCCACCATTTGGTATATAAGTAGCCTACTTGCAGCAAGTACGCTCAAATTATTTTGTGGACACCCCTTCCCTTTAAACTCCTTTGCCCAGGTAACAATTGAATACAATGGCCACAAAAAGGACTTTTTTTTGGCAAAAGGGGGCACCCTTCCCTTAGATCCCTCCCTTAGGAAGGGCATACATCATTGACATACCCCTCATTGCCCAATCCCTCTCCACTTAGCCCTGATAGATATCTGAAATGTAATTGGTAAAAATAGCACAGCTCATTTATACAACAGTTATCCTTTGAGAGATGTACAATGGTTCTTTAATAGCAAAAGTGGAACTGTAACTCATGATATCGAAGACCAAATGGCTCATATTGATTATAATAGTCCACTCCTCTTCCTTATTTAAGAGAAAATTCTGTTGGCTAAAGTTGATTGCTGAGCAAAACTGCTGAAAATTTCTGAATCTAACTGTGAAAACTACATCCTCAGAGCATTTTGTATTTTGAAGATATGAAATTTTTAAAATTTAGTGATGTTTTGTAACAGCAGAATGGATGATGTCATCATGGCGCTCAAGCTGAAATGTCTTTTTTGTTATATATAATTTCTCAATCATTTATTCACAAAAGGCTACAAAACGATGCATTTTGGTGAAATTCTAAGTACATAGAACTTGGACAGCTATGCAAGGTTTCAAGGATAAATCAATGAGAAGATTATAATAGCCTTAGTAAAGCTTCCAAAGAGCATTTGCCCAGATGACATCACAGACCCCCTACTGTGATCCAACTTCCTGGATTAGTTGAGGGTTTAGCCAGTCAAAACGGTCACATTCAATCAAACATCTCTCAGATTAGGGGCATGATATTGAGATGGGGTTTTCAACTAGCAGTGTAGAATATTTTTCTCTTCAATAGATGTTTTACATTGTCTGTCACCAGAATACCCTTTTAAAGGCATTGCAGACCCGCCCCAAACCGTGTGCCGCGCTCTGATAAAGTTAACTTTCCGTTGCTGGCAAGTGAAGTTTTCTGCTTGTCACTACAAAATGCAGACAGCTATGAAACGTGATACCTTGTTATCTTTAGCTGGACCTGAGATGTCCATCACTGTATCGTTTGCACACTGTGTTGTGGGTATTGACCGTAGCTGTATGTACTGACTGTACACTAGTGTCTAATTACCGAAGGCAGCAAGCTGTGTGCATATTTTCTGGGATTGATGGTGGTGTCTAACACTTCTGTTACACCTCATTCGAAACTAGGTCAGATTACCGGCATTAGGCGTTTCTTTTCCGCGAGTCTTCATACCCTTTAACCTACCCCTCCCCTTTCCCTATCCACCCAAATTACAACAATTACACTTGGTAAATTTTATTGCCTTGTCAGTAACCTTAAGCTGTATATATCATTTGTGACTTTAAAGTTAGCCTGACCCTCATACATCGCCAGCTCCTTGACTGGAATCACAGAACATCCTCAATTTCAATATTTTATCAGAAGAACTTTATATCTGTCAGTGATGTTTAACTTGTTTCTTATGACAACAATTAGTAAACATCTCATCAAACCCAAAGATACATGAATTAGATATATACAATGAATTCTTCCACACACAAACACACAGTTATATCATTTATTGTTGAAAAATCACTTTTTACCAACTAAACTGGATCTTCCAGCTGTATTTTCCCTCCAGTACCTCCTCCTACATACATCTCATTCTTCCCTGGGAATATTTTTGTATTTTTTGACCTCAAATAATACCCTACCTCCATCCATCCCCCTTTGGGCTAGAAAGTTATTTCCCTGGGTCCTTTTCTACTTTTTCCTTAAATTTCCTTCCTGGGTTAAATAGCTCAATGATTATGAAAAATAGCATTCCGATAAATACCAAGACCCCTAAATGAACATGGGCGTGTAGCCTGATCAGGAAAATATTGTTCATCTCTTTCATGGGTGTCTATTCCTCTGAGAGGCGGCTGCATCTCGATTTCCTGTAATCTGGAAACCATCCTCCACAGGATCTCGAGAAAGAGAGTGATAGAGAGAGAGCTGGGAGATAAATGAGGTCAGACCTACACCAGGTGAATGACCTGTTGCAACCTCTCAGATCCAATCCATTCTTGTTGTGACCAAACTTGCTCTTCTGCTATTTTTTAAAATCATTTTGGAAAATTGTTATCGGCCAGGCCAATGAATACGCCAGATTGATCAAAATTGGTGTTAATTTTGCGTATTGGGGGAGCATACACTAAACAATTTCATCTATTGAAATGAGGGGAGATCTCATGAAGGAAGATGTTGGGGGAATAGGGGAGCGGAACGTCTAGGAGAGGGAGAGGAGAAAATCTAGGAGAGGTTGGGAAGGTGTGTTGAAAAAAAAACCTATATAGTATAGGCAACAATGATTTCAGCAGAGGGTACAGACAGGCACCAACATCAACTCAGTGGGAACAAAATACACTATTCTGATTTCATCTGTTGTATATGCATGTTGTTGTTGTAGTTATTGCTGTAAGATAGCCCAAAGGTTAATCAATCATTAGTCTACAACTTCAAGAAAATGTGCAACTTTCCTTGCTCATAGTCAGTGTCACTCCAGCCTCCTTTATGGCAGGCTTTCAGCAAGA
>KN882622.1:21332-34100 GCA_000934455.1 Apostichopus parvimensis
GAGCTCAGGGGCTTTCCTATCTGCTTAAAGGGAAGGGGATATAATGAGCATGCATTGGAGCTCAGGGGCTTTCCTATGTATCATATGTATCAGGCAGTACCAATGGCAGTACTATAAATGCCCATGTGGCTCAATGCTATGAAATGATTTGGAGTCCATGGCTCCCAGCCATCCTCCTTCCCATATATATTGGGCCCCTTAATTTGATAGTTACCTAACCCCTTACCCTCCACCCCCCCACCCCTCCCCTGCCAACATTAGTTTATTACTCAGGTCTGCTTGTTTTAAAAACCCACACATAGCCTTGTCCTTGCAGTTTTTTCAAGAAGGTGACATAAATTACATTGATGTTCCTATTAAAGTGTGTTGTTGCCAATTAGAAGCTGTAATGCTAACTGTTGGTAGAAGGTCATACACACTTATTATAGGTAACCTGTGAATGAAAGAATAGCTGAAAATGAACAAAAGGTCTTTGTTGCCATTAAATGCCATTGTTATCGGATAATAGCGAATTATGATCAGATAAAACCTTTTGAATCTCTTTTCACGATAAAACCTTTGAATCTTTTTTCACACTTTTAAGTTATTGTTCTCAGTAAGTAGCTAGTGTGAATCATTGAACCTTTTTTTCCCTTGACCTTATCTTATACTCTTTAGAAAAGGTCTTTTTTTGGGGCTTAAAAAAAAGAAAAGAACAATAAGGGATAATTTGTCAGGTTTCCTGTCATTGAAATCAGTATATAGAATGAAAATATGCCTTCAACTGAAAATTTCCATAAAAGAAGAAAATTCTGCAATTTTTTGTATTCTAAGTTTTATCCTTGGATATAATTTCCATTTGAGATCAAACAAAGACGAAATGTGTTACAGACTCACAGACTAAAGAACCAGGATAAGTATAGGAGGAAGCTGTGTGTTCCTGTGCTGAAAAATGTCTAATGGCGTATATTGCTGTCAGATTTTACTTTGGCTTCGTGGGACTGACAGAATAAGACATAAACACACAAAAATGGCCACTTGTACAGGCCCGTAGCGAGAAATTTGTAAGGGAGGGGCGAAACTGTAGGCAAACTTTCAGAGCTGTAGATACTGCATTGCAAACTATCTAAGCGTAGTGCCACCATGGAGTTAGCGCGTAGCGTACAAGAAAAATTTTGGCTGAAAATGCCTCCCAGATCGCTGAAAATGGCACTTCCCAGGCCTTGTAAGTTGCATCTTAGCATTTTCTCTTTGAAATTACTAGCGATATCATAAAAACATACAAAAAATATGCTCAAGGGGGGGCAGCTGCCCCCTTTGCCCCCCCCCCCTTGGCTACGCGCCTGCCTATGTATGTGTGATGCATTAGGAGTTAGAGTGAGGGAAGGGAGAAGAATACTGTGGCGTGACTAGGCAGGTGTGGCGGGTACGAACTCCCAGGGAACAGGCGTCGGGGGGACCCCAGTGTCGAGGCCAAAAATATGACCACCAATCGGCTGCAGACAAGTTTTTCAAGTCTTCATTCATTTTGCATTTGTCTGAAATGATGGTTCATTACAGTTCTTAAAATGTTCTCCCGATGACCTACCAAAGTAGGAATTCAAACGAAACAGAGAAAGCCTGAAAGAATGTGCCATATTTGGGCCTCAAGAGGTGCCAAATATGACAAAATTCCCACCACTGAGTGGATATCTTTTAGGGGTCCCATTTCTATTACTGCACCGCTTCTTGCTATGCCACAGGGAGACTAGGGGAGGGGGGCAGGGAATTTTTTCAAGGTTTCATTACAAGAAGTCAACTATTTTAAACAGCTCCAAAATGCTCCTCCTTAAAAGTGCTACAGAAAGCCAAAATATAATATAGTATGAAGAAACGTTTTGATGATCGATTTGTTTTTTTGAAGCTAGCAATTTTCATCAAACTGTTTACTGCCAGTGGATTGTATGGTCATAAAATGGATAAGACTATATATGTTTAAACATTTTTGCATGAAAGATGTTGTTTTGACATTTTGCAGAAAATTGATAAATTTGGGGACTTTTACATTTTGATCCAAGTGGGTGAATTACTTTGAGTAATAATAAGTATTGAAATTAAAATATTGGAAACAAATTTGTTGATCTGGTATGATCCATACATATGATTATTAGCAAAAGATACTAAAACAGTTTTTTCGTGTAAAACGATCGATCCATTTGCTGACAAACATTTCACTCCATCGATAAACTTCAAGTGGACTTCAAATAGGGTATTTCTACCAAGTTGTAGTAGGTACTTCAGAACAAGACTAAGTTTAGATCAAAAATTACTTCCAAAAGTGGAAAACAAAATTGTTTACAAGTTTTGTAGTGTTAAGAAAACACCACTTGTCTGTCTTGTTGTCAAGCATTAAAACAACTAGCATGCATAGACAAGCTGACAAACGATGGCTAGCTACTCAGACTATTTTAGATGTCAGCTTCACAATAACCTTGTACTATTTAAATCATGCTTCATGTTTAAGCTTAAAAAACATTAAGCTTGACAACAAATCATGACTAAGTGAGCAAACAAACACATCATGGAGACTTAATGTCCTGCTCGATCTGCCTCTATTTGTGATATACGGTTATTTCATTATGTGAGTCTGATACATCATTTGCACACAGAAGAGTAACACTGACCAGCTAAGCAGGTTTGATGAGCCTCTAATTCTCTGAAAAGTGATATACTAAAAGTCCAATCTACTGAACCAGCAGGAACAATGATTATTTCTGCTTCATATTGTTTTGTGAGCTATGACTTGACCTAAAACAGCATGGGCCATTCTGTCCAGCTTCCCACACATTGCCTGCTGATGAAGTGCCCGAGTTCACCCCAAGTGTTTTACATCAAATTATAGATAGATCTTAAAAGCAAGAACTAGCTTTAGCAGTCCAGCTGGTATGAAATAGAATTGATGATACAACAATGCTTTCCATCCTCCCACCCCCCCCCCCCCTTTCCTCCCAAAGAGATGTGCGGGTGCTATATCCGATTTATGATCAACATAAAGCGCTTATTAATTTAGCTGTCTGAGTCGCTAGCGATATTAACTCGGGGTCTGCGAAACGATATCTGGAGAACCTTTGGGAATTCAATAGAATGACACCCGACTAATTGCCTCACAGTTTGATGCCGCAGAGCCAGCTTCAGCGCAGTTGTCGAGATATTTTTGCGGATGGGCAGGATGTGTTTGAGATGACAGAGTGTGTGGTAGAATTCATGAACGGCTCGACATTTGTATTATTATCGTACATGGATGCCCATGGATGATGTACACATGCAGCTTTAGGCATCTACTTCCCTAAAATTATATTATTATTAATCCGGCCTCTTTTATGATAACAATAGACAGATAAGTGAGATGGGGAAGAGGGGAAGTAGGGAGTGCCAGGGGGAGGGGAGATCGAGGAAAAGGGAGGGGAGATTGGGGATGGGGAGAGGGAAAGGTGGTGGAGGAGGGACATGAAGGAGGGAAGGATGGAGAAGGATGGAGGAGAGGTAAGGAACACCTAGTCAACAATATTAGTATCATCTTAATCCAAGAACAGAGATATAACAAGCCAGAATGGTGCAGGGAATGCGCCCGTTGAGAGGGGGGGGGATGATGTGAATTTAGTGCTCAATTTGGATGTATTATTATTTCACTCTAACCAAGGGTAGAAATATTTTGGGGGGATAATTTCATCGGCTCTGCTGCTAAGTTTACTGAATTAAAGTATTACAGTGGCTCTGTTTTCAAATACATAGACTACTGATACTTACTCTTGACAGTTCAGTATGTGTTACCTCAGGATGAGGGGGGGGGGGGGGGGGGGGGGGGGGGGGTGCGGGAAAATTTTGCTCTTCATAAATATATAGAAAAGTGTGAATGAAGCAAGTCTGGCCTTTGGCACCGCGACAATTATTTCACAGGCATAGTTTTTAAACACTTCCAAATTTATATTTCAGTTTATTATGAAAATGAGCATACACTATCCTTAATCTCATATTTTTCAGGTTCCCCCTCATATTTTCCCATGCACCTCCCCCTCCCCCCCCCCCCACATATTGCCCTTTTTTGAGAATTGATGATAATCATGTAATATCACATCACTGAGTGACAATGATGGTGGTGATATGTGTCCTAGATTTCATAATTTAAGTCTGTTTCCTTGGAATGTGTTTGTGGGTAACCCTCTACCTGCCAGTAAATATTAATGTCATCCGGTCAATAACAAAAGTGACATTAATTTTATGGCTTAAATTTTAAGAGTTTGGCCCTATTAAAGTTATCGTAAAATCTCATATGAGGCATACAGCAATGGTGAAAATTTCATTTTTATTCTTTTTCTTTTTTTCTCTCGTTTTTTCTCTCGTTTTTTTTTTTTGTGGGTGAAATAGAAGATGGGTGGGTGGTGGATGACAGCTGGGTCAAAACAGAGAACATGAACAGTGGTGAAACTTCATTCCCACATACACATTAATCATATTTTTCATGCCCTCATACACATTAAATCATCTTTTTCATTCCAAGTCGTGATTCAAATGGTAGTAGTTCAAAAGTACAAAAAAAAACAAAAAAAAAAATTCTTAAAAATTTAAAAAAATAAAAAAAATAAAAAAAGAACTTTAAATATAATTTTTTTCTTTTAAAATTCAAAAGTACGTAAAAGCACTTGAAAACAAAACCCAGCTCAGCATCTTTACCAAACCTATTAATCAAACATAAGATTGCAATTCATTACATTAAGATAATCATCTCAAATAATTTGTCAGCAAATGAAACTTAATAGTTTTTAATTACATGAAAACTTAACGTTTCCATTTTAAACTTTAAAAACACTGCATCGTCCAGAAATTTGTTTTTCATATTTAATATTATGATCACTTGCATAAATACAAATCATTTCAGTTCTTTTTTAAGCTTATTCTTCTTCATTACTAGAAATGAAACCTGACCTTCTGGAAAAACACAGGGAAATGTTATGAAAAGGAGCAAAATCAAAGAACAAACTTTAAAGAGGATATTTTTTGGTTATTAGAAATAATCTTAATAATCTTAGTTACCAAAAAATCATAACAATTCATAATAAGAAATAGCAACATTAAATTGAAGTACTCAAGTATAATGAACCCATTTTGTCCAAAATTTCTGTTAAGCAATGCAGTCAAAGTGTCCTAATAAAATTATGAATTTTGAATTTGGTCTTAAACCCTAACTGTGATAAAAAATTTTAAGGCTTTCCTTGTTTTGGAGAGTACTACCTAGAAACTGAAAACCAGTACAGATTTATACCATACCACAGATCACAGATAGTTTTTGTGTCATTAACTTTTGGATATAAACCTAAATTCCATAGTGTGGTACACCATGATTTTACATGATAGATATTAAATTCTCTCTGTGTTTGTGGGGTACATGAATACAGAGGGTTAAATCTTGCCCTACTTTTGTCATCTCTCCACCAACCGGCCTGACCGACCGAACAAAGAAATTTATTGACTGTTATAGTCACAGCTTTGTATAAATTGATGGATTGATTTCTGACTTACATCCACCCCAAGAAAACTCTCTCTCAGCCCTTCCTAGATCAGATCTGCTCGGCTCCTCCACAAAAAAAAACAAAAAATATTGGATCGTCTTTCATCGACACCCGTCGGAAGGAATCCGATGGCAAAAAGGTGATATCAACCTCTAAAAGTCACGACTTTGTGACTGCTCGACTGATATCCTTAATTTTACGCCATCGTGTCGCGCCTTTAATGGAAAGAGGGTGCATGGAAGGCACGAAATGACTTCTCCATTAGTCTCCCTTTTATTTTCTCTCTCTTTTTCAGAGGCTATATAGCTAGTCTATATCTTTTAAACTATTCTGTCAGCACGGTGCATTTGCTCTCTGTCTAACCCTAAGGCTTCTTTTTTTCTTCTTTTTGCTGGTTAAGGAAATGATCCAGATAAACATTTATCAAGATTTTGTAAAAGATTTATAAGAAATTCTTTACACTTAAGTCAGTATTAGACACCTGTCATACCGATTAAAATACAGAAGCTGAGAAATTATAACTTCCAAGGTCATCCATGCTGGGCCTGAAGGGGCTTAACAGTGTTATCACCAGAAATGTCAATAGTTTTAGGCTGGACTTAAGGAAAACAAGATTTTTAACCAAATTACTTTTCTTGAACTGTCGGTGATATTAAGGTCACCATAATCCCAATGGATTAAAGGGTCATTTGTTATTGGGCCCTAAGTTTTACCAAAGCCTAATAGTTGAGAGAAGTTCTTCCAAAAGTACTTTCCTTCAGATCTGAACCCATTTGAGGCATTTAGAGGTATCTAAAAAGAGCATCAACTTCACCATTAAGCATCACAGTGAAAACATGTATGAGGAATTATCTGGCAGTAAAATAAGAAGCACTCAAAGTTTCGTCCATATGTTTCTAGATTTGCTTTCAAACTTCTCTGGAAAACTTTGAAGAAATTGGATCGAATTTAGCTTTAAACAACTAAGAAACATGTATTTCCTACAACCTTATAAACCATTAGCCCCCCCCCCCCCGCCTCCCTTCCCCCTCCCCTCCAATTTCTTGCTTTGGATTTTACTCCCTTTTGGTAAATTTCTTTTTTGGTACAGGTATCGACACCTTTCTTTCCCTTACTCCCTAAAATTAATTTTGCTCGACAAACACATCCGTAAATGCCACTCGTCTCCAAAGTCCATCATTTATCAGACTTATAATAAACTCCTTCCAGATGTGACATTAGAGACAGAATTGGTAAAATGCATTAATGGATCCCTTGACATCTTTAGAGGCGTCAGTTTACGTCTTCGGTAGATGAGAATAGTCAAATGTTTATAGGAATAATTGGAATAAAGCCTCCTCATATGTGACAACTTTATCTCTTCCCCTCCCCCCTCGCACCCCCTGAGAATGGATTTCTCCTGAAAATTGAAATATTTTGACCAATACTTTGTAACTTAAAAGTGTGTCACACAAACACACACTCGAACAAAAAAGAAGGAAACCTTGCTAACTTATTGCTTCGTTTATTTGTATGTCAGATATTTCCTGAAAATGACACAGTTTGCAACTGTGGCATTGGCTCCCTCCCATATCTTCTCACTTATTGTTGATAAAACCTGCCACATTCATTTTAAGATTCTCTCTTTGAGAAAGTAATGATCAAATTCTTCCGTTACTTTTGGTTGGTGCAAATGTTAAATGTTTTAGTGAAACAAAACTTCAGGATGAAAACGGTGGGGGAGGTGGGGAAGGGGGAGGAATAGTATAACATTTATGTTTGATATTTACATAATTTACGTTCAACGATAATTCTTGTTTTAACTGGACACACCTCATCTACGTCTTATTTTTAAATATTAAAACAATGTTTATAGTATGACAACTATATGATGAAAATAATTTAATATAAACCACTTTTCATGACTATTGTAAAGAAAAAAATACAAATGTATTAGGGGAGTATTTTTTTCTCAAACTGATTATCATTTACTGATGTAATTTAACATAGAAACAGAAAAAAACTTTCAAAGAAAATTTAAACCTTTCACTTTGTATGTACTAGATATGAATATTGTGTCATAGCAAACACATTTAAAAAAAAAATCTGTATTCAGGTGTACATCTGGTGAGGGGAGGGGGATAGGGGTGGGGGCTGTGCACCTGTCTGCTTTGTAAACTCCTTTTGAAATTCAAAAGTAGTTATAAGCACAAGCTTGCATAACATAAATGCCAGGTATCTGTAGTTTGTATATTAGGCAGACTTGGATATAATCTTGTCATTGACTAAAAATCAAAAGTGGACCAAAGGTACTAACCTAATCAACGACATGATCAATGTTATAACACACGTGAGAGCGCATCGGAGTTGTTGATTGACGGAGAGAAAGCTGATTCAACATATTGCGGAGACAGCATTCCGAAGGAGAACGGATAATGTCAGACATTTGTCTTGCTATGAACAGAATTATACAGGCCAGTTGTATGTAATGTTCATTAACGAACAAGATGTGTATATAGAACAAATAAATAAGAACTTAGCCGTAATATTATGTGTGACTAAATTAGAAACATTTAGGTAAGTACCTAGTCCACAATGGTCAGTCACTTAATATGGTACATTGGAGAGTCACTATAGGTTTTTGAACGGTGACTTGAGGCAAAATTATAATCTTCATGTGTTATAGTCCAAAAGAAAATATTGATGGTTAGTAGTTTCTTTACAGCTATTCTGGTTTTCAATCTATTCAGCTTTTTTAATGAAATGCTAAATCTCAGGAATGCTCCTTTAAGGCTTAATTTATGATGTCATCGGTTCCTTAGTGTAAAAGGTTAATCCATTGTTTTATCAATTCTAATCTCCCAAAGCAAAAAAAAAAATGTTTTCTTTGACTTCCATATACACTAAAGTGCACCCTTTGATGATATTCAGTGCCATTTGTACTTGACAAATTTGTAACGCATTTCAAACATTTCATTTGAGAGCATAAGAACTTGATCTAATTTTCTATTCAGTTTTATGTCACATCTTTAGGAACTAACATAATGGTCCATATGTTAGACTGAGCAGTCCATATACTAAAAAAATAATTGATGGGCCACAGATGTTTAAAGGGTCATTCCTCAAAATTTAAAAATGGGTATGGAGATACAACCTGGATTGATAGCAGTTTGTGAATGGGTGGGGCAACAGCTTTTCAGTTGGCCAATTGCTAATAAACATTTTCCTGAGTTAAAGTTTCCAGGATAATTTTTGGCCACTTTTCTTGTATTGGTGATGGTGGGGTAGGTCCTCACTCCAATTTTCTGTTTTTTTCTCCAATCTTAAGTTCTACCATAAGGATATTTCAATTATGATATCAAGTGCAAGCCCTTCACCACCCATTCTCGACCTCCCCTCCCCTTCTCATCATCTCCTCACTCATTGTGTAAACCACACTGACACACCAACAGCTTTCACGGAAAGCGTTGTGTAACTATTCCAGATGCTACCTCATATTTGGTTTTAGCCAAGACTCGTTTTGTAATGTTTGCTTGTCACCAGTGACTTGTTTGATTAGCGAAATTTCCTTAGTGGAAAATTACTGACAACAGGAAACAGCTTGTTTTCGAAAGAATTTGTAGAAAATTCGCAAAGAAAAAGAGAAAGGAGAAAGAATAAAGATAGAGGGAACGAAATAAGATACTAGTCAACCAAAAGAAGTAAAGGAAGCTTTCATTATAGATAAAAAAAAAAAAGCAAATAAAACTAGAAATATCTTTGAATGACGGGAAGAAAATGAAATAAGCCTTGAATTTCCATTTCAGTTTTCTCCATATTTGTTTACTCTAGGTCACCTGCGATTGATTTTTCTCCAAGTCTTGAACTCTTTTAATCAGCTGACGAGAGGGCAAATCGATTTTCAAAGCCTCCATAGACAGAAATTGGCACGTTTTGAACTATCTGTTAACGGGTCATCTAAGAGAAATGTTAGGCTTATTAGCTCTTTGGGAGGCCCCACAAGGGGATTCTTTCGTCCAGTGCAGCTCGTCAAGAAGCAGATTTAGTTAACGAACTTGCAAAACTGATCAAAATATTTTTCCAGAATTATTTATCTACAGATTCTATTTTCCCCGAATATAATCAATCGATTTTTTATTTTATTTTCATGTTTTGGTGAATTATCGAATTATTCTGATCCATTACTTCTTACATGGTAAACAACTCGCTGGCCTCGTGTGTAAGCTGACCTACACACCCCATGCGTGTTTGTACAATGTATGTGTACGTATATATATGCATCTACAGGAAATCCGAGTCAACCGTGTGCGTCTTCTGTAGATAACATGGCAAACCTTGTACGCACGCGTATATATCTATTGTGTTAGGTTGTGACTTTTCCTAGACCTACACCATTTAATAATCGAGTGGCGTAACTAGGTCGGTGTGACAAGTACCGAAAGAAGAAAATAGGAACTTAAACGAAATCTTAACCTCAGCAAAGAGTAGCATGAGAGTGTCATGTCCGTGCCTTCACACTAGTGCCAAATATATATAAATATTTTTTTTAAACTATATACCCTCCCTGTTTCGTGGATATAAGGGCCTAACTAATGTTCGGTTTTTCTATAGGCAGATGCGGAAGTTCCTAAGGGCCCACAAGGTCAATGAGACCACAAGGTCAATTGTTCGTCAAGGTCAAAGGGCCTCCGTGGACCTTCCTAGGCAACACATGCCATCTCTCTAGATTTCGGTTTGTTTCTGCAAAACTGAATAAAGGCTATAATGGTAGGCCTAACTTAGGCCACTACGTGTGAATATGATCTTGTGTTAGACTTTCGTGTAACATATACGTTCAGCCAGAAATAACAATATCGGTCCGTGACACGACAGTTTTCTAAAGTTTCAGTCAACGGTATCTTCTACCTGAATATCCTTAATTGATGTCCTTTCCGAACATGATGGCGTTATCGTCAAAGTATTACATTAAGTGCATGTGTTTTCCAGTTCCCCTTACAGAATAACTATAAACCATTAAACTATACAACCTGCATTACTTTCGTACTTACTACGTGTTGTCATTTGTTACACTTTCTCCAATTATTGAGTGATGCAATATTTGGTATTATAACTTCCAGTTCGTTCAGGAAGTTAAGTCCGTATCAATATAGGTGGATAACTTCTTCATATATCTTAGCAAGGATTCGCACAAAACTAACAAAAGAGATTCATAAATTTACATTAAAAAATGTAAAAGTCCAAGCCCCGATTTGTTGTAAATAAATTTAACGGTTATAGTTTTCTATTGTTTATCGCAATGCAGCAGTAAAGTAGTTTCTTGACGTCAACCTTTAATACAAAAACTTGAGTTATTGGAGACGTCGATTTCCTTTTAACGATCCTTATAAATCGACTATGCCGTCACTTATAGCTAAAATGGAATCATTCCTTTTCAAAGAACACTCCTAAGAGTTCTTTACGCCCGGAGAGTATAGACCGCTCATCAACCAATTATTTCAATACGTAAAATGTCGCCATTTTGAATTGGTTGCGCAATTTTCTGGTCTAGTTACTAATCCTATAAAACGCTCTTTTCTCCCGAAAAACGAAGATTGCAAAACAGCCCCCGGGAGGACATTTCGGCCGAGCGATCATTATAGTCAGTGAGGCTAGTTCTTATTTTGAAGAAACTATAGTCGACCGCAAGGATCCCCAGTATCGTAAACAACTGAGTTTGCAATTCAAATTATGCTTAATGTGCGACAGCCGATTTACTTGCTCAGCTGTTAACGGCATAATGGTGCATGTACATCCAAAGGAGATGGGCGTGCGTGTGTGTGGCATCACACAGTGAGTGGATAACTGTTTGTGTGTGTCTGACCGACACGATATTAGATTAAACTCCAGTAAACAGTAGTTGATGTACAGAAAAAAAAGTCGTTACTGAAAGTTGATTAAAGTGTAGTGGGAACATGCATGGGTGCTTTCGGACCTGATGTACGGGCGCGGTCGTGGTGGGAGAGGGGGTCGGGGGGGGGGCAGATGAGCGAATGAGTGAGATGCGCAAGTAATTAGATTGGTAAAATTCTTGTTTTGACTGATTAACTTTCAATCATATAGTCGTGTAATTAGTAACCATTGAAGCACAATCCGTATCCATTAAAATACGTCTTAATTAAATGCTACATAAACAAAATTATATATTCTCTAGTTTTACACCCATATTTGGCCTTAGACAGTGTGATATGTTGTGACATCAAAGAGACCGAAACAATTTTCAGTCGAACGAACATAAGCATGAAAATGTGTGATGACGCGCTACAGAACAGAGGATGTTACACGTTCTGTTGGATACGGAAGCTTAAAAGTGCCATCAACATAAAAAATAAGTCAACATTTTCAGTAAATTGGTTATAGATAACAAGATAATATCTTATCAAAAATCAGAAAAATGTTGCATTACTCAGTTGCTTTAACTGAGCAATTGAACATTTTTGTGCAAAATGTTTAATTGACAATTTATCAGATCACGTCAATTCAACCGTTTTTCTGCAAAAAGTTTAATTATTCACTTCATTCCATATGACCAATTGAACATTTTGCAGAAAAATGTTGGAATTGACGAGATACGATCAGTTGTCAATTAAACATTTTGCAGAAAATTGTTCGATTGCTCAGATGGAATGAAGTGAACGATTGAACATTTTGCAGAAAAATGTTGAATTGACGAGATATGATAAGTTGTCAATTAAACATTTTTCTGATTTTTGATAAGATATTATCTTGTTATCTATAACCAATTTACTGAAAAATGTTGACTTATTTGGGCAAAGTTGAATGTATGACGGGGAGTCGGATTGTGGGGGGGGGGAGGGGTTAGGTACAAGTGTGAGTGGCTAATATTTGGGGGTGTTGGTGAGTTACCAAGGATCGGGGTGACCAGTGGCACATATGCTTGTCCGTCGTTTTTAATTTATTTACACATATCGACAAAGTTGAAACCTGCATGCGATATTTGTATATATACCTGAAATAATTTATTTCCCAATATACGATGAAAAAAAAATGTTCCATATGGTAACGAGATACACATAGCTTAAGTCTTGCCCGATTAATTGATCGAATTAATTCAATGTTACACTTCTTTGTCAGGTTGTTTGATTAATGAGTGTTTTTAATTAACTCATTTTCGCCATTACCAAATATTTGAAATCAATGATTGACCTCAAATGCGGTTAGTAGGCTATACATCCCGTCGATATTAGTTTTAAGAATATGACGTATA
>KN882622.1:64657-77337 GCA_000934455.1 Apostichopus parvimensis
ATAACAAACAGGTAAGTCAATAGTTTTTTCCATCTGGGAGATGGCACGGAAGTAGTAATATTCCTTGGTACACTAGACTTATGACAAGTCTAAATCTAATATCCTGGAGCTAATTTAATGCCTTTTTAATGTTATTTTGTTTTTGGTAATCTGTTACAAAGTTTATGTCATGTTTTCAAATACAAATTCTAAATCTTGAAGATTTTATTTTACTGACATTTCGGTGTCTGTAATATTTTTGTAAATATAAAAGACACACACACACACAAAATCAACAACAAAGGTTTCAAAGGGTATAGTGACATTATGACATCACACTTTCACAAAACAAGCGAAATCATTGGAATTTTAAATCATGATTTCTCCCATACAAAGCAAAATTGTCAAGTTTTTGTACGAGCTGTTCATCAATATTCAGGCATCTCTGTAAAATCCAAAATTGTTTCTGGGTTAATGTTTCTTTTTAAAGAAATATTGACTGTATGTTGTAATATGTTGAGGTTTTAATTTTGTGTAAATATTAAGTACATGCTTTACAAAGAGCAACGCAACACAAAATAGAATTTTCTACTTTATGCATTAAAGATGGCGCTATTTAACAAACATAACAAAATCCGGCTCTCTGAACAAACGGTCATATAAAATTGATGGCGCTCTGACATTAATGGAGACAGCCGTAAATTTATCGGAGTGGACTCCTAGTTTCTAGACTGTTATTATATATAAAACCACGCATCCTTGTTATAGGATT
Organism: Apostichopus parvimensis; assembly: GCA_000934455.1. Lineage (NCBI taxonomy): Eukaryota > Metazoa > Echinodermata > Holothuroidea > Aspidochirotida > Stichopodidae > Apostichopus > Apostichopus parvimensis. The sequence continues at coordinate 65,409 of KN882622.1, forward strand.
TCTAAATCAGAAAAATGCCACAAAACTAAATGACTCCGAACCAAAAATGATTCTTTACAGGACTAAACAGAGAAGACGAGCCACAGATATAACGTCACTGAATCAGAAATGAATGAACTTTAAATGTAACGACAGTTGGCATTGAAGAATAAATCGAATTTACGGACAACCGACATGCAATATGGATAATGTGCGGGGTAGGGGAGGGGGGGGGGTTGAGAGCAGCATCGTCAACTCTACTTAGTGCACCAAAACTTGCAACATTTGTCACTTTTCCAGATTAACTTTAGTAATATGTGTAGGGTTCAATAGTGAATACTGTTTTGAATAGTAGTATAGGAATGTAATGCCAAATATTTCATGTAAGTACTCATGCTTATAGAGCCTTGTACTCATACTAAGGAAATTCTAAATCTACTCTTTCTAATACTGTCGTACTCGTAACACAAGTCAGGTATATACCAAGCACGATATCATATTGACTTAGCCTGAGACAACCAATCAGAGTTAATTATACATCTCATATAATGAAAGTAGGGGCGCAAGAGGGTTTGGAGGGGGGGGGGGTGGCGCAGTGCATTTCATGTAAGTACGAATACAATCTAAACAGCTGTTACTTCGTTACGTCCTTATTCGTTCAGTGTATTTGTCCAATTAAATTGACTGGTCCCATGATCACCACATATTAATTTATATTAACCACTAGTTTTTCAAACAGAAAGTTGTTCCAATTAGAACACCATGTACCAAAATGCTGTTTACACAAACATTCGAGGTGTGATTGTTGAATCAAATGTTGAGCCATATCATGGGGCAGTTCTTGACCTGTGACATTGCCTAGCTTTCATCTTCTTTGTAACAAGGACAACAAGGTTTCAACGAAATATTCCATCCCTGACATTCCGCATTGTGTACACTATTGTAAGAGAGACTAATATATGATCTTGTCGATATAATGTGACTTAAAGGCATCTGCAATAGGGTTAAATAATTATATGTATAGACAACCACAACAGACAGAATTGGCCAATTTGGCCCACGATACCTAAGAGACAGTTTGCCGCTATGCTTCTCGTGTAAAACAGATGAAGGTCAACACGTGCGCACGATCGCTAGCATTCGGTTTACATGTGATACAGAAATTACGCCGAAGTAATGTTTGTGACGTAATTTACCCAACGGAGCGCGCTTCGGATTGTTACGTATCAGGCTGCCTCAACCCAGGAACCGTTCGTCCATTGCATGGTACCATACTTTCACGTTTAGTAAGCTATATTGGTTAAATAGAATGATCTAATGTACTTCATGCATAATTGTACAAACTGCTAATTCATTTAGAAGGAGAAAATATCTTTATTGTGCCAACAAGTGACTAATAACTTTTGTTTGAAAATATAATGGTCGTTATAGGCATCTATAGAATATTACGCGCTCTTGCGGCAGACTAACTCTTAACCAATCAAATACTAAAATGGCATTGTGACACTCCGTTCGTAAACATAGCAACAAAAAGCAAGCCGAGTTTGTTGTGTGCGCAAAATATGTACATATGTGTGTACAGTATACACATAACAACGCATTAAGTGCATTAAGCTGGAGTATTTTCGTGTGTGCGGAGGCAATCGGAATCGTAGGAGCTTGTGAAGAACTTCCGATTCATTCAATCATAGTGAAATTCGAATATGGAATCAGCGTTGAAAGTAGTGATTCTGTACATCTTCTTATCTGCCTTTTTGGTAGATGACGGAGAAGCACTGAGAGTTGTTGGACATACTGAAGAGGATTTCGAAACGGTATGCAGGCCCAGTTAGTATTAGTAAGTAGTGTCCGGCTTCGTATGTGAAGTATGTCAAGACTCTAACGTTACTCCTCATCGGAATTAACTTAGGACGGTGGTGTAACGAGTCATGACTAGAGCTAATAACTTTCAAACTTGAAAGAGTTTTTGAAGTTTTCATGCATTGGAGATAATCAGGAGAATCAGTTGATTTAGGCCTAACTGTGGTACTGGCAGTGGTACTTGGTGGGCCTAACGTTACTCACAAACTGGCTGTTTTGCAAACTCGACTTAAAAGTGTAGTGAATCGTTACATTTTTGAAGTAGGCCTAATTCAAGTTCTGATTTTACAAAGACCTAGCGTAAGACGTCAGTGGTATGCTTGATCCAGGAATAAAACGAGATAACAAATTAGCCTAATTTGGACACAGCTAGGTTTCATTTGGCACGTAAATTAATGACTACAGATAGCTAGGCTATTTCCTTTGGCCGTTAGGTTATGCACAGTCTTCTGGTAACAGTCTTCAGATAGCATGATGTCGATTTATAAGAGTCTTGTGTGCGCATGCGATTCATGACGTAAACCTGAGGACCCGCCTCTTTTCTAAGACCATTAGCCAATAGCAGTTAAGGATTTTGTAGTGTGGTTGTGACGTTTCATATTACAGTAACCTAGCAACTTTGATTACTCTGTGATATATTAGTTAGTGCGGCGAAATGTTACTAGCATACGTTACTAATGCCTGAAGGCTTCACGTTAGGCCTTTCATACCACTGCTACGTAGATTAGGTCATAGGGCAAAAATGAGCCATGCATGCTTATTCTACACTTGAATTACAGCGTAGGCATATGTCCTAGCTTAATTAAGCCCCTTACCACCAGTTATTCAACTGTTCAGCTGAGTAGTAATATACATCAATTCAACTTTCTTTCTTATATTCAGAGAATTTATCTGCTAGATAATGTGTACGCAATTTTAACTGTAGTGTAGCCTACTGTAGGCATAATCCTAGACGAGATATGAACTGAACAGGCGACAGTAAATCACCATATTCTTGATAGGGATTATCTCTGCAGACCAGCAGTGCCAATGGTGTAAAAACGTTGGAGCTGAACAAATTATGTTCTAAACAACCTTATGTTATATTTTTGCAGGACTTGTCATACATTGCAAGATTTGTCTTTGCACCAAAAGCAGTTGGAAGGCTCCGCTATAGCATTAAAATTCCAGCTGTAAGTACAACTCTACTCTTTCAAATTACAGAAGTGCAGCTTTTTATTTTAAAAAATCAAACATACTTTTCTTCATGATTATAGTGTTTATATTGCTACTGCTAGTATTTACTTTGATCAACACACATGGAGAATAACAATACTGATAAAGATAACATGGCATTTGGTCTTCCTGTTTGAATAGAAGAAATACTTGAAGAAGTGACACAGAGACAATGTATTCTAATTACCTTTGCAAACCAGCTACAGGAAATAAACTTAAGCCAACTACAATATCCAAATCAGGGCACATGACCCTGGGAAGGCGCTAGGGTATGATGGCACCCCTTAATCATTCACATGAAAGGTTTTTGGGAACTAGTGCCAACAGTTCAGTGCCATTGAACTTCTCTCAAAATCTCTTACTTTTCAAATAAATTATATTATATCACTATCAACCCACACCTACAACACTCCCATTTCAGATTCACCTAGCCTAGTCTATTTTGCATAATCAGGGCTAATATGGTTTGCTTGTAATTAGTATGGAATATTATCCCAGTTCACTGAGTGAGTGTTGAACTAATGCATACTAGAACATTATGTTATTAGTAATGAAATGCAACCAACTACATTGAGCCTGAATGATAACACCTTTGTTGCTTCTGTATGATTTTCATATTAAGATCAAAAAACTATTTGATTCTAAATGGTTTTGCTTGCCACAAAGCTGCCTGCATTTATGTTGTATTTGTGTGATCTCATATATTTTGTCATATTTAGTACCATTTCTTTCCCACTCTGTAGGAGGATTGCTGCAGTGATCTGGTCGGATTTAATGGTAAAGATGGACAATGGCCTTTGATAAATGCTCATGGACATGAAATGGTAATAGTGATTATTTGAATTAAAGTTTATACGTTACTTTATTTGTTACTTGCAAATTATTAATAGATATTTAAACATGCAAGTTACATCAATGCAACATACCATGTGTTGTTAGGAGCAAAGTTTTCCCAAAAAATATGTGTAGACAAACAGGATTGATGATTGTTAGTAAGTACAAGTGCAAATCACTTATATTATGTGATTTACCGGGGCAATGTTGTAAATGACACAGATAAAGTTTACAGCATAAATCAAACTAGTGAAAAGATATGTCATGTCATGGCTCTTTGAATGGCTTCCCTCACCAAAGTTAATGAAAAGGGGTTATCACACATTTGTTGCAATCGCTAGGCTTACTATAGTTAGCCTAACATTAGGTCATCATAAGTGTGTAGGCTTCATAGTATAAACCATAGATGCATGTGTATTGGACTTGAAAATGGCTGAAATTTTGTTTGTTTAAAAGTGAGGAAACTTTGAAAGAGAATACATTACAAAAAGGACTGAGGAAGCTGGATGTGTATGGGGAGTCTCCATTTACAGTAGGCCGGGAATTAATGAAAATATATATAGTAAAAAAAAAATTGTTAAATAGTGGTAAGATTTAGAGCTTCACCATTAACAGTTTGATGGAAATGAAGTGGTTTGAGGTTTTTTGAGTTCCTCAGTGAATAAATAGAAGCAGATATGTTAATACTTGAACATAAGGGATATTAACACTCTGTTGGAATTTCCAGTTGGAATGTTTGATGGTTCATAAAATAGGTACTTTTTGTTAGTTACCTTTTAATTTATTGATATTTCCATTTTACAGACTTGCCTTGAGAAACTGGGAACAATAACTGGAATTAAAACTACCATTTATCCACTGATGCAGAATAATGGCTTTCACATCTGTGATCCTGAGGTAGAGGAAGATGGAAGGAACGTAAGTACATTGGAGCATTTGTCTATAGAATGAAACCTAAAAGAAAGGAGTCTATTTCTGTGGATTAAAGGACTTAAAATGCAAAATATTCATTGACAACAATAAAGAAATAAAAAGTATGTAACTCCCTTGTTTTTCTCTCCTTTTTTTGGTTTTTTGGTGCTCTCCCTCCATTAAGGATGAAGTATAAAGCTAATAAACTACATTGCTATGTGATTAAACATAAAATAACATGTTATTATTCATTAAAATAAAACCAAAACATAAAAGAATCATGCATTATGTTTTCAAAGCCTTTATTCAGTTTGTCAATACATTTGAAGGAATTAAACATCAACACTTGTCATGTATTTCAAGGCTACAAAACTGTGTAACAGATTGACCAAAGCCTAGCAAAAGTTGTATGTAAATCTTTGCTGGAATTTGTTGTTGAAATATAGCTTATTTCCATCTAAATAAACCAATTTGGGTGAGATATATAATTATCAAGTGGAAAATGAGTGACTGTGTTGAGAAAGTGCCCCCTCACTGAAGTCTAAATACCCAAACCAACTTAAGTAAATAGCTTGTTCTGAGGTCATACCAGATAAACATTAACCTGACCATTATCTAATGTAAGGTTTAACCTTATTTAAACTCAAACCAGATCTTCATCAAACCATACATGAATACAATTGATAAAGCACCACTGAATTAGTTAAGACTGTACAGAGATATCAACTTTTAAGTTATAAATATCTCTCACATTATATGTTTTGTCTTTTTCACAGATCACTCACTGTTATGGGGACCGAAAATTCTATCAGGATGAAGCTGAGTGGAACTACTTTGTTTTTATGAACTGTCATGCTCGAAGCCATACAGGTATAAATGCGACCTATGACCTCCATTTGACCAACGAACGGAACCATGGGGCTCTAGCGGAGTTTTCAGCTGATGAGGATAGTAAGTAACAAACTGGTTCCTGGTTTAATTAGAAGATAACTGGACATAATTCATCTAAATAATTTAACAAGATGAGATCAAAAAATTTGAATGGCATGGTTTTAACTTTATTACTTCAGATTAAGACTTGTAATTGTCAAGCAGTGGTATGTTGGGAGGGGTGTGAAGGAAGGTGTTTGTGGAAGAGAACTGGTAAATATTTGATAATCAGAAGTATAGAGTCAGATTGGATCACCAGTGATGTTTACATTTTGGGGAAGGATTAACCCATGTGAAATTTATCATCTTGGCATCATTTAGGATGTGGAAAACATAAGTGTGTTATTTATTTAAGTCTGTAATATTAATGACTTATTCAAAAACAAATGAAGACAATATCAGGGCCAATTTTTCTTTCTTTATATACAGCCAATCTTGTTGTGACTTTCACCTGTGGATCAATTATCCTTGGATGTTTAATCACCAGCTTTGTCTTTGGAGGTATGTACTTTCATTTATATTCATTCCAAACTAGTAAATATATCGCAGTTCCTTGCTTCTCAGGTACGTAAAATGATATTCATTCATTTTTCTGGTTTTGTCAGAAATATTTCATTGCTTCAAAAACCACAAAACTAGAAGCATGTGGTTAATAGAATTAAAATTAAAACGGAAAATAGTCTGCAATTTAAAAAACTGAAATTATAAATTATTTGAATTGGTGCAAAAACAATTCACTATTGTTGATATTTTACATGTTGTTCTTCTTTAGTTTGCTGACAATTGGTAAATGATTTTTTTTTTTTTTAAATGTGTCTTTTGCTAAAATCTTGCAAATTTAAATCAGCAATTGTCATTATCTCATTTCCCTACATGTAAGGTATATGGAGCTGAGGTATTGTACTTCATCCCACATTAGAAATGTGAGGAAGTGTTGGTGTGTATGTGAGTGAGCAAGAAAGTGTATCGCAAACTCCTCCTTGACCATAAGTCCCATCAAGTTCAATCTTGGTGGGTAGGTGCCTGACCATGTAAACTGTGCTAGCATGATTGATGATGTCAAAGGTCAAGAAAACTAAAATTTGTCAACAAATTTGTCAACATGTAGGAAAAAGGGTGTAAACCTTATGATATGAAGAGAGAATGATGAGACAGGCTTTAAATAGGACATATTTAGGTGGCTAGGGTCAGGATCAAAGGTTAAATGAGGTCAAAGGTCAAATTGGCCTAAACTATGTGGAGGAGATGAGATCTACAACTCCATGGATTGTCCTCTTGTTGTCTTTGCAGTTATACTTTGGTCCCGGAAGATGCTGCACGCCACTTACAAGATCTGGATCTTCTCACTTTGTCTTCACTTCACTGGCTGTGTCATCATGACTAAGGCTTGGTATTCATTTTCCTTGGATGGTTATGAGAGAAAGAAGCAAGTTACAATTGGTGAGATTCTTTAACCTTACTCTGTCTGCTATAAATATATTGCTAGATTTTTGGAGCAGCACATTCTCAAAGCAGCTAGTTGGGTTTGCAACATTACCTCTCTTGACATGCAAGTACATTTGACCTCAAAATGTATTTTTAGTTTGCTGAAGAAAACATCACAAGGAAAACTTATAGAATGTCTGTTTCTTTCCAAACAGAAGTAAACATTAGCGTTGACCTGAAATACTAACTACGTCTAGGCTATATTACTTCGCATAGTAGAATCAGGGCAGAAGTTGTTTTCAATGTCCTTTATCAATTAAAGTAAAAACTGTTAAGTTACACCTTTTGGATCAGAAGAAGTTCTTGAAATGTAGCACTTACATGGCATATTGCAATATAATAGTGCCTTCCAAATTTACTGACAAGTGGAATAAATTAATGTTAACTTAAGTTATGAAACTGAACCATCTGTCGTTTGTTGGCTGTATAGTCGTAAATACTAACTTCCATCATCAAAAGGTCATTCTTGAGTTATTTCATTTTCTAAAACCAATAAGAAAAGTTGCAAGCAACTCGTAAATATTAAACAGAAGAAGTCCTGAATCAGACATAGTGTCTTTGTTTTCATATGACCAACTGAATGATCTTTCAGGGGTAAGGGTGGGGGAGGGGTGGGAGAATGACAACTTAAGAGCTACACATCATTTAACATTTGGAGACAGTAGATGATATTTCCAAAAGTGTTAACATTGTGTTGGTTTCTTGCAGGAAATATTGATAACCTGTAATTTCACATATTATCCAACTTTTTTAATATATTTTTTATCTTCCAGGCCACTCTTTTACATCAGCAGGATCCATTGTCTTTGCTATTTTAATGATAGTCATATCAAAAGGATATACTATTACCAGGTTAGTAACTCTAGACATTGACATTGGATATCACATAATCAGGGGTATTTATAGGAGGTATGTACTTACCATGCAGGCAGTAAGTACATCAGTAAATTTAATGAATTGGAACTACTGGGCTGTCCCATTAAATGGTATGTTACTGTATTAAACTAGTTCAATATTCTCTGACAGTCAAGCTCGATAATACCTTATGGCTAATTGATAACTTTTAAAATTGGAGAAATAATCAAAATAAAGTGAATTTTATGTAAAACTAACATGCAGATTAAGGTTATTAAAGTTGGATAATTTCCTGTTGAATCTAGATAGAGGCAGATTTTGGTAAAATGCTACCCAATACTGAAAAACTACTTTTACTATTTGATACCTTTAAATGACATCTCTACCTTTTACAATTCTTATTTTTTTAGACTTACAATCCGTAGAGTCGGCAAGGTGAAGATATTTGCATTTGCGAGCTGGTTTTCTTTCTGCTACATGATATTGTACATCATCTTAGGACAGTCTGATCCACGTGACATCAAGAACATCTACGATACACCTGCTGCCCTCGGTATAGTCTGCATGAGGATTGGTGGTGAGTCAGTCATGAATATTCATGTTCATTACTTTTATGTAAAACCAGCTCAATCAACTGCTTCTCCATAACAACCTCTTCTGCATGCTAAGATTGGCATTCTACTTTAGTCTTCATAATATTCTTTCCATATTTGATCACTACTACATGTACGTAGTCATGTGGTATCAAGAAGATATTCATTCAGAATATTAAAATACTCCTTGTTTTCTGTTTTCAATGATCTTCAGCTACCATCTGGTGCCTCTATGGAGCAGTGTTTACCCTCAAAGACTTTCCTAAGAAGGGAGCTTTTTACCTCATATTTACCATCCTTTCATCCTCTTGGTTCCTTGCTGAACCTGTCATGATCCTCTTTTCTAACTTCTGGCTTCCACTTTACTGTAGGTGAGCACTGTTTAACATCACTTTTCAAACACCTGTATTTTCACCACTAACATAGTTAACATGCTGAACTTGCTCCCATTTGTTATATGTTTGTTTCAGATATTCATCCCTTATGTATTAAACATATTTTATAGCACTTTGGTATTAGCACTTATACCAAAACATATCGTGAACATTATCCAAATGTCGACAGTTCTTTCTTTGAAGTTCTGATAAAAAATAATTGTTTCTTGATGATAAAATGATAATTAACGTCTCATTATGCAGATTGTTAATCAACGTAAAAAGAAAACCCAGTGGCATAAGATCTGGTCTTTCCTCAATTTCAGAGGAAATTTACTTTGAAATAATGTTCCTTAAATTTCAATTGCACCTAAACACCATATCCTGGCATCTGATAAGAAATATTCACTGCTAGCAAAACTACCTTTAAGTTTCTTAAATGTCATTATAGTTTCTCATTTGTAAAGAAATCTGTCACTTTTTTCTTCTTTATAGAGCCAAGTGGATTCATGCCATGTACCTCATCACTCTTGTCTTTGGACATGTTGTGTTTGTTATCTTGACCAGACCATCGGCCACCAATACTTACTTTCCATACCACCTTAGTACTAACAAGGTAAGGACACTGAGTAATTGAATACCAACATTTTAACCAGTGACATCATTAAACTGAGGTTTTCTGCTCTATCAACTGAATTATCCAACCCAGGATTATAGTAAACTAAAAGCATTCCTAATAAAAAAATCAGTCTTTACAGGTGGTGTTAACCAGTTTTCTGTATATTCTTACAAATATATCAGAGAGAAAAACTACCCCAATAAACAATAAAATATATTTGTATTAGATCTAGGATACAAGCTGTACAGGGTGATGACATATTTAATCAAACACAATGGTCTCTTTAACAGGTGGCTTAATAGTGAACATTTAATAAACAAAGAAAGTAGAAAGAGCAGTTTTTGCTTTTCTAAACTTATAGTAATATGTTTTAATTTGTCTCATTTTGTTTTAAACTTCATCAGTTATAACTTAGTACATTACTAATGCATATCTCCGTTGGTAAATTGTTCTATTACATCAAGTTACTTACTGATGTTAAATAGATTCCATTTTCTTGTCTTTAGGTTGGTATAGCAGAGGATGAAGAAACAACCTCCTATGACTACGTCCCAACTGAGGCAACTTTTACCAACTTCCTCGCTATTAGTGAAATACCTGAGAAAGAAAGAACATCACCACCCAGGGTAAGTTTGTAAGATCTTAGTCCTGGACACATCCTGTTATGTTCAATATATTGTTGTGTATTAGTGTTTTAACGTGCTAAGGATAGTCATAATTCTGATTTGGTAAGAAATTGAAGGAGAATGAAAGTTAAGTATCAAAGAAAGCTACAAATGTAGAGTGGACTTTGTGAGAGAGAGTTATGCATTTACATCTATAATGCAGCTGTGCATTGCATCAATTATTTACACTTTATTTATCATCAAGTAATTATACGTTGTCATTTAATGTTTAGGCAAGTTCTCTCATCAAAGATTTATTTAACAGATTTTATTCTACAGTCACTGAGACTTGTGGGTCATATTAATATCTATATCTATATATTATCTTCTTTAAATTCTGCATACATTTCTTTATCTTCAAGAAGGATTCTAAGAGAGTAACTGCCAGTTATTCTAGCCAGAAACAACCTTCCAAGGGAAGATTTGACATGTTCATGGCTGGGAGTGAGAGAGCTAAGGTAGAACAGAAAACCAATGTTCATTCACCCTTACCTTCCATTGTAAGTCATCACTTCTCATACATTCCTTTTTTGCTCTCTCTTTCCCATCATATTTAGAGTGTTGTGATGTAGTATGTTTCATTAGAACAATACGTTTGTAATACGTTTAATAAGTATAAATACATAAAAAGTGAACGTAATTTTATTGAAACATCAAAATAAAACTATTAACTACATATAGTTTCAACTTATGATCTTACTGTGTATGTTTCACCATTAACTACACACTGTCCTAAAGAGATCAAAGGAATATGTTAGTTGGTATTTTACATAAATGTTCACGTTAAATAGTTATAGTCTTCATTTGAAAATGTGTCATTGTAAAGATGAATAATTAAAATGCATTAAGATTTTCTTAATGGCTTTGTTTCTTGCCTCCCTTTAGAGTGCCTCCATTTCCATGACAACACTGGTCAATTGTGCTGTACTTCCACCAAGTAACTTGCCTGTTACCTACATGATGGTAGGATGATATGTTATGTTAAAAAATATTGTATGTAATAATATCAAAATTACTTGGCCATTTAAACAGAGCCAATTGGTTTTTCTAAAGTAATGATATCTAATTGTCAAAGAGACCATAAAATTTGATAAACATAATACACATAGAGAGTTGAAACTGAAGTGTTTTATGGCATGATAAACAAATATATCTACTTTTGTTTTATTGTATTACTATGACTGCATCAAATTGGTCTTTTTAATTCTTTTTTGAATTAATGATATATTGTGTATGGCTAGTACACAGCTGCAACTGCACATGAACGTGGGGAGATGTTTGCTTTCATGAAGTAATAATAAATCTTTTGTTTTATTCTTTCTTAGGACAATGACAGCTACCTTCAAAACTTGGATGGTAATGCCTGGTCATCTACTAACTTGACCAACTTTGACCAGCAATATGACAACAGCTCAAAGGTGTGTTCATATATTAGAAAATATTTTGAGCTGGAATTTGAAGTTTATCTCAATTGCCTCTCTATGTTAGTTTGTTGGAAATTTGAATTTTCCAAACTACTCTTCTCTGTTTTTTGTTTTGCCAAAATCAAAGAGAGTAAACCATCAACAGATAAATGCCAGGTGAGGGAAACTGCTTTTAGGATGAGGA
>KN882622.1:77387-90776 GCA_000934455.1 Apostichopus parvimensis
GGAAACTGCTTTTAGGATGAGGAAATGAGATTTAAAAGTAAACCACATATGTATCTAATTTTTAGTTTGCTCATAATTCTTTTATTCTTTTGCAACCAAAACTAGATATCACATTTTGATATACTATTTTGTTTTCATCTCTTTAAAGGCCAAATACAGTGTGACTGTTCCAACGGTAAAGACCCCAGCCTTGACAGGACAAAATGGAATGTATGCCCTAGCAGATTCTGATGAGGTAGTAACATGTAATTTACTTTGATATATGCTGTCTTGACATACCCAAGACTTACTTAAACTTTATATCTCAGTTAATTTGTGAAGTATCTTATTCTTAGGAAAGGAAACATTGACAATAGAACTACATACCATGTAAGAAGAACAGAGGAAGTGTGTATGACTATTAAACTTGAATGAAGCTTTCAGTAGTCTACATGTACAAGACTGACTCCTTGAAACAATTAAATGTTGTTTACAAAGTTACTGTTATAAATATTCAATGGCCTCTGTAAGTCCTTTGGCTTTCCCTGGCCAGTCTTCTAGTTAGTTCAAAGGTCAATAAGTTTATTAAGATACATCTAAATTTCTATTACAAGAGAGTAATATAGAGGTGTACTGTCAGTCTATGGATATTGTGCATTACATAATAATAGTTTACAATTCAAACAAAGTCCTATTTTGGAAGTTCTGGGTTCCTGTTCATGCAGTATTTTAATGCATTCAGTCATTAAATTCATTCCTCATACAATTTTTAATTTGGAAGCTTTGTGTCCAAAAGTATGCTTGATATTATTAACAGAATGCATATTGGCCAAATTTGCTGTTCTTCCAAGTCACGAGATTACCAATTAGCCATTGAAATTCATTTCTTTTGTTCTTGTTCCAGTCGGACAGCAGCCCGGATGACAATTGTTATCATGAAATCCAACCCATTCATAAACTCCAGTCCTCCTTTAAGGTAACTTCAATCTGCTCTCATTTTTATTCTATTGTTTTACAAAAATGTTATAAAGTATTTTGCCTTTTGTTCTTTTGTTTTCATTTTTAACTTGACAGTCATGTTAGAATATCATATATAGTAAAATGTAATGTCATTATTATAAGTTTTATGTTTATTCTATGTTTTAATTTGGTAGAACATCAAGTTAGAGCAACCAAAAGAAGCAGACAAGCCAAGGAAATCTCACCGACCATCTGACAAGAAGGTAATTTTATTATTTAACAAAGAATTCTTTATCCTGTCTGAGATCTATCCTCTAGCTCTGCTGTTAGAAGAGTTCAACTTGTATAAGTCAAAAAACAAACATTGTATTTCTGTAATCCGATTGTTACTGAAGCAAGATATTATATTGATTTAACTCTGCTAAGGTTACATGATTTTGCTTTACAGCGCGAGACTGCTGGCAAACAGTTAAATTGTACCACAATCTTATTGGCTCTAAAGTTAAATTCATTTGTAACTTATTATTAGAAGAAAAAAAACATTCCCAGAGATTACTTACACACTGGAAATTCATATTTCCATAGATCTGTCACAGATGTTACAAACAAATTAGAATTTTCAAGTTCTAATACCTTGTTTGAAAACCCTTTGGACTCGCAATTTCCTTCATGCATTTTTAATGATACTGTTTAATAATACACTTTTCATAGACACCTCATCAAAAAATGTCCAAATACCTGCAACCCTCTTAAGTAAGCTTTGATATCTAGTTAATTTATTTTGAATAGCATATGCATTTACAACTAAATGCATGCTTATGAAACGGTCTTTAGTAAGTTTCAGTCATTAATAGAAAAATAATATTAAGCCTAAGTTAATTCATTAGAGCATTAAGTGGTCAATGCTTCATAAACATCATTCTTTTACCAAATAACCAATATCACATAATGCTTTGTTTGCTCTTTTCTAATCATCTTCAGGAACAACCTCTGCCTACCCCCAAACCAGCCAAAGAGTCTCCAATGTATGATATGGTGCCAACACCTGCCAAGGTATTGGGATTAAAGAAATATGGGATTATGTTATTATAGCATTTATAATACTCTTAAAGTAAAATGTGCTAACGATGAAAGTGGCAGCTGCTCTAAGTTTGAAATTTTATAACCTTACTAAGTTTAACAGTCAGTCAGTATATTGTTTCCTAAAACTTGATAGTAATTTGCTAAATACTTCCTGTGAAGTTTCCTTCAAATTACTTTCCATACATCAACGATTGCTAAATTCTCCAATAAACCAAATGATTGTTGGATTTTTAGTATAAATTTGAGTTGGAGTCTAAACATAAATTGACCATTATTTGTTTTTCTGGTACATTTTTTGGTCAAAACTGATGACTTTTACATATTTAAAACACTCGGCTGAATTGTCTTCAGTATCATAGATTCAAAAGAATCACCCTCTGAGCAAATACTTCTTCTACAGGCTGTTTGTTGTTAAATACTGACTCAGATCATTTCTTTTCATAGGGAAAAGTGATTTATGTAAAGCCAGCAGTTGACCATACTATCCAGTTAAGAGAACCCAGGAAGGAATGCCTTGAAAGAAAGGTAATTAACATGGAGATATAGACATTCATTTCTTGCTTGTTTTTTTTGTCAGGAAACAAAAAGGTAAATATTGTGCAGGTTTGCTCTCGAAATATGTAAAACATAGACTAAATTGAATGAGTTGTGGGAGTGGAATGGGGGATGTAGCCAACACCACCCCCACTTTCAACCCTACAAAAAAAAGGACTTAGGGGCACAGCTTTGCAACAAAACTGTACATGTTAACTTAAAGTCGTTTGCTTGGCATTATCTGAGTACTTATGTTCAAACTCTTTGTGATTACAGTTTAATCTTGTGCAGGTTCATAAATTCCCAACCTTTTCAGTCTTAGCATACATTGATTATATGGTTGATTCTGCCATTTCCAGATGTGGGAAATAATTGATAATGTTTCAAAATAACTATATTATCAATAAAGGTTTTCATTGATATTGAATCTGTATGTTTGTTTCTTGTTGGTTTTACAGCACAAGATAACTCAGTCAGAATCTTGCTGAGACTGAATTAGCCAGTTCTGGTGCTCTTTATGACCAAATAAACCCAAGCAAGTATGAGGTAAGATGTGTATGGAACATAATGAATTATGACAATAAATCAACAAATGAATTTTATTCCTCTTTGTTCCTCCATTTGGAGAAGTTTGATTGTATTCTTCTTTTTTTTCATTCTCAATGTGAACTGATTCCATTTTGATAGAGACGGTGTTTCAGAGTTTGATCATGGTTTCCTAATTTTGTTAAAACTTGGAATGTGTACCTGTAAATAGCTTTGCATCATAAATCCTGCTCTATCTGTCAATTAAAATCTCGCTTCAAGTTTATTTTATAAATGTATCATCCTTAAAGCAAATTGTAGCCAATATATATATTTTTTTGTATTACCTGTTGTAGAATGTTGAATATCTGAGATGTGGGGTTTTAAAAGTTCAATTTGTTTATAATTTTATTTTCTAGACCCAGAGGAAGAGCAAACGCCACCATGATGCATCTTATTATGAAGTTGTGGATGAAGTAAATCATAAACCACCTCTGGTGAGTACCTGGGAGCTTACTCATGTTTCCAGTATCTGTAGTCTTAGACGAAAGTAATTGTTTATTCATTGATTAGCATAAATATGAAATATTTGCAACCTTGTGACATGTCAGACCAGCATGGGCAAAATAATCATTGTAGAAAATAGATGTTTACAACCACCTTTTACAACCCCAGCAATAATTAATTTAAAGGTGGTGTAAAGTGAAACAAGAATAAGAATCACTTGATGGTACAAAAGTCACCACTTTTCAGCTACTAAACCCTTGCTTAGAGTTTTCAATGTCTGTTACTTGACATAAATTTTATCTGTCTGGAGTATATTAAGAGCATTAGTTAATTGTATTCTAATTTAGAACTTGAATTCTTTTCTGTTTGTCAATGGTTTTAATTGATTCCTTACTTTATACAGCCACACAGCAGCTCTAAACATCAAACATCTTCAGCCACTAATGGAATGGTTGGGAGAGAACAAGGGCAGCTGACTCAAGTAAGTTCTATCTCACATAAAACCTTTGTTTGGCTTGTTTTCTTTTCTTTAAATGTTTGTCTTTTTATTCTATCTTTCTCTTTGAGGGGCAGTTGCTTTTAGTCACTCTAGTATCACCCTTCAACAAACACAGGGTGAAGAAAATTCCACCATTTATCACTTATTAACGTTCCATTGAGAATGGTGTCCTCTTTTTAAGAAATAACACCTCAGAGCTTGTGACATGATGTTACCATAGGGTAATACTTCAGTGTATCACCTTTGACTTAAATTGTAAATTCTCATGAAATTGTCTGTCCTTTGATACATCCAATAAAAAGGATGAGGATAGTTTTTATTAGCAAAAGTAAAAACTTACATATATACATTTTAGTTTTGGTTTACACTATTACAGTATGTACTTATATTTATCATAAGACTTTAATCTTGTCTAATACATCCAGTTTACTAACCTTTTAACCATTTGACATTTAAATGTTTTCTTTAATTTATCAATTCAGTCTCAGAAGCAAGGAAAACTTTGTGGACCAACTGCTTCTGAGGATCAGCCAGAAACTGCAGCATGTGCTCAACCATCAGTGGTAAGAAAATTAAAATATAATTTGCCCTTTTGTTTAATATCATCTTCTAATATTATGGTCATTAAAACTTTTTTTCAGGAACCTGTCAGTGGAAACTTTTTAATGGTAGTCCTGTCCCCCAAGGTGACCAAATTTCTGTTCAGACAACCAAAATCAACTGTGGAGGTAGTCCTGTGGATGACTAGTTGTTAACATCAAATTCAGATTGCATTGTGACTAAATACCCCACTCCCAAATAGGTAAAATGATGAAAAGGTAGTACCCCAAATTATTCACCAACCTACACATCTCTCCACATACAAGTCATTGTTATTTTGCTACATTTTGTGGGGCAACCAAACTTGATGAATGGACAACCAAAATGTAAGACCTGGTTGTCCAAGGGACAACTAGAAGAGATCCCTAAAAGTTTACCCTGCCTGTAATGTCTTTCATTTTCATCTTACCCTCAGAGACGAAAGAAAACTCGCAAGATCTCGAGTTCTGAGTTCAGTATTGAAGATGTGATTGAACAAGAACCTGTGGTGAGTACATTTCTGACTTCATCCCACATCTTACCTTTACCATACCCACTCTTCATACTGCAGTAGGTACTATTTACATATATAAAGGGGAACAAAGGTCTCCATGTAAAAAATACACATAGATAAAGAGAAAACGTGATGTAGTGTCATGTGTGATCTCATGTCTGTGTGCTGTATATTTATTGACCTGTCATTTTAGTTACCTTTTATTCTCAGAGATGATTTCAGCTGTATGTTACAAAATTACAAGGATTCTGATTGTACATTCAGCATACATTCTACAATATGTAGCCAACTTTATATAGCAACTAGTAACAAGTTTATATAGAAATAATAAAAAGGAGTTATAGAAATATTTCTTCATTTGTGTGTGTGTGTGTGATCATTACTCTTAGTCAAGGCTTGTAACAGTAATGACATTCCAGGTACTGGTAATTAACTTTTAATATTTCGTATTTTTCAGTCTCAGAGAAGATCTAAACATCACAGGACCTCACTGGTACAGACTGAACAGCAGCAGCAGCAGCAGAATAAAGTAAGTTTGCTTCTGGTTAACAAGATAATGTTTGTTTTGGTGGATTCTTTTTACTGAATGATTTTGATTGAATAAAATTCATGAAGGGAGTGTTTACTACATTGCCATATAGGATTCAATGAAAGAACTGCAATGTGTTTTACATTATTGAAGCATACAGATTAAACTGTTATATAATAATAATAATAAAAATATTTCAGATTTAAAGGAATGTTAGTACTATATTTGGAATTAAATTTACTTCCTATGCTTCCTATCCTAGTCTCAGAAGCAAGGAAAACTTTGTGGACCAACTGCTTCTGAGAGCCAGCCAGAAACTGCAACACGTGCTGATCAACCATCAGTGGTGAGATAATTAACACTTACATTAAATTATCAAGCATATCCCCAACCTCTTTGGGTTTTTTAGGGGAGGACCCCCCACATTGGAGTCATCTTCAACCTCAGGGGCACACACCCTTTTTTACTTTAAATCCTGGATTCATTCCAGGTAACTCCTTTTTTACCTTGCTTATTTTATCAGCATGATTGGGTGGTTGTAATATTCATATAATCTCTTGATCTACCATTTTAATACCACGACCACTTTAATATTTTCTTTAAACATCAGAGAAGAAAGAAAACTCACAAGATCCCGAGTTCTGAGCTCACTATTGAGGATGTGATTGAACAAGAGCCTGTGGTGAGAACATTTACTGAATCATTCTAGTAATTAGCCTCCTTCTAACTCAACCCTTATAGCTATAACATGCTCTATTCTACTGTAAACTTAATTCACTTTTAGGAACATTATTATTAATGATTCTTTGTAACGGTAGAATGAGTATGTTCATGTATCTACTCATGTTGAGAGGCACAGTACAAGTAAACTACTTGGAAATGATTGATAGTTAAACATATAACTTTTGTATGAGAATGAGTGACCATTATTTGACTTCCTAGCTCATTGGGGGCTAATACTGATGACCTGTAATACTGATGTATAGTGTGAGGTTATGCTAGTAGATGCAAGTATGTTGTCTATGAAAGTAGGGGGATATCTTATCTATTGTACTGCTAGACCCATGTTAAATAAAAAAAATGACCTAGTTTAGTCTCTGGGGGAAAAGGTGAATAGAGAACAAACTTTACAGACAGTAATTTTTCTGATATTTGTTTACTTTTAGAAACTGTAGCTGGCCCATACTCTTATTAGATTAACCAATACTAATTTCTTTTTATATTTCCATTTAGTCCCAGAAAAGATCAAAACATCACAGTGGTGCATCATCCAGGTATCTGCTAGACAATGAGAAGGATCAACAGCCAATGGTAAAGCTATTAAATATTTGTTCCTCTTTGACAGGAACATCTCGATGAATTCAGAATTATATTATGTTTCATTTTGAAAATGTTTGTCATGTCTCTGTCCTATTTGTGCTATAAAGGTTAAAATATCTTAATTCATGGCAGGGTTTTAAGAAATTTGGCTGGTTGTTTAAGTGACATCCTGGACTTGACTGGTGTCCCAACAGGAAAGTTATGAAACGATATTAATGTATGATGGGATTCATATAATGCTGATTTGTTTTGTCCCTGCTATGACTACAAGGGTAGTTGATGTAACTTGATGGTTGTCTGACAAGAAGGTTTTCTTGTATCTAGCAAACAGACAGACCACATGCACTCTTAAAAATCAGCCATGAATAAAGGTCATTTGAAACCAAAACTACCCAAAGAAAGAACTATAGAGGATATCAAAGAAATGAATGGAGGAAATTATGCCTGCCTTGCATGAGCTATCTACCTTCTTCTGATTTGTACCTGGACTTGCTTGACACACTTTAGTTGTCTCTACAAAGTGTTTATGCAACATTAACAGGATTTTAAATTTATTGTTTTATTTAAGGACGAAGGAAAGAAAATGGAAAGACGAAGGAGAAAGATCCTTAAGATGGTAAGAAAATCACCTACATAAATATTAATCATATTTCCAGAGTTGTTTAGTCTTGTAACATCTTGGAATCTTATGAAATGTTTTGTCACTACTGGGTTACAGTAACTTTGTTACTATCTCAAACGTCATGCATGAGATAAAGATACTTGAACCTTATAACCTGTGTCTTCCTCTCATTCAGAGACACCATGTATAATGTAGTGTAGCATATTTAACACAGAATAACATATAACAGTTCTGAATGATTTCAATTTACAAAAGTTGTAATTGGCCTTCCTGCAAATAATGAGTATTCAATGGACTATAAAATGTTACATGTTTAACTGAATTACATAAAAAAAATGTGGAATGATTTCAAATAGTACGGTTGTTGTCTGCCTTGTCATCACTCGTTGCGGTCACATAAGAACCACAAATAATCAGAGGTGATTTCTTAGAATTTATCTATAGTGTTTAAAGCTAATGAACTATTAGGTATGGTGGTTGTAACTATTTAGGAAATGCCTTTATATGGAGTCACAATTTCTTGCTATCTTCCTTCATCATCAGAGGGCAGCCCTTGAGATGGAGGAGATGGAATACAGAAAGAATTTGAGCAAATCAAACAGCGACAGCTCTGTTGAATCCACTGCTGAGGAAGAAATTAAGAAAAACATGAAAAGACATGCAATCCACAAGGCCAGAAGAACGCTTGGAAGAAACAATAACTCTGAAAAAGATTGAAAAAAAAAACTAAGTTAAATGAAAAAAAACTAAGTTAAATGAAAAAAACTAAGTTAAATGAAAAAGTTGAAAATGAAAATTAACATGCAAATGCAATAATAGCAAATATTAAATGAAAGAGAAATTATTGAATATATATATAAAATAAATAAATTATGACTTACAAAAATTATAAAATGCATGAAATATTGAAAGCAAAATTATGAAAAATATGTAAAATTTTCAACGAGTAAATATAAAATAACATTAAAAACAAAATGATCTTTAATTTTTATTTTTGTATCATGCTTGTCTATAGATAATTATAACACTGCAGAGGTACATCAGTAACTCTTAAAATATATTTTTAGCAAAGTTTACCAATAATCTAATGTATTAATATTGTTTTTAGTGTTTATATTTCTATTTTTAGGCATCCAGCTTAGTATTAAGCATAAAGTATTTCAAATAGTTCACCAGGATGGTTAATTCAGACAACTGCAACAAGGAGCTTGGAAGATTGAATCTTTTATTCATCCATTTATATTTATTTTGAATGGTTTCTGTGTATTATAACATATTGCTATGTTAACATTGGTTCATTTTGGTTTAGTTCTGTAAATATCCAGCTTACATGGATGATCATGGGATATCAGTAATTACAGGTAAGCTTCTGTATTGTTTAACTTAACACTGAGCTGGCATAAATAAAAATAGATCATAAATAGATCATTTATTTCAGTCTAATACCTACTATCTGAGCACAGTACATCCCTTAAAAGTAAGTAAGCGTTAATTTACCAATTATCCAACTGTGAAAGACAGTCAGTAATAATGTATAAAAATCGCTCATGTTGTTTATTTCAAAGTATGCAGCAGGTTACTAAAAAGTGAGTGAAGAAGAATATTTAAGGCCAAAACGTATTTGGATTAATTCACAAGGATATTTTAGTCTTGAAATAGACAAATGCATTAAGGAAGTTGCAGTTATTATTTATTATTCACAGTAATATTTATTTGAGTAGGTATGTACAGCCTGCACGCTATAATAGTGTGTAGGCTACGTACCTATTATCTGCACCTTAAGTTTTGATTTCTTATTCACTATTAATATCTTCAAAGGTAAAAATGCTTTCTCAAATTTATATTTGTTTTAACGACATCAGTAGTTGTAGCATTTTGTATCAAAAGGAACTCGAAGCAAACAGGTGTGATGTCATAGATCTAATCTATGATTTTGACCTTTCTTCCATTTGATAGGAGCCCAACTTTATGGAAATGTTGGGCTTAGTAAATACCTTTTATGATTATTATTATTATTAAGGTTTTACAACTTACCCAAGGCTGTGATGTATCCATATTGTAATGGATTTAATTTTTAAATAAAAAGAAAATGGTGTTAATTTTCTATTTGAAATAATTCTGAATTCACATTGAAACTATTAATTGTTACACTTATGTTAAGTACATTGACTAATCAAGACTACAATTCTGACATGCAATATATTTTACCAAGCTACAACTTATACATGCCTGTATTAAGTATCAAGTTATAATCACTTGTGCAATCTTTACAAAACAGCTTTTGTGAAACAAATTTATTTTAATGTTTTTGTATTTTGCAAACCTTTTATGATTGCTGGTACAATTTCACTTGCAGGAAACGGAAAGTTAACTTTTTTAGAGGACGCCACGTGGTTTGGGGCGAGTCTTCTTTCCCTTTAAATAAACAGATTTAGTTTTCAGGTGCCTTATATTTCTTCAAATTGTGACAAGTTCAATGTAAAATGATGTTTTAAGGAAAGTTTGTGGTTCACTTTAAGAAGCACAACAATAGCACAAAATATAAAACAACAAGAACATATTATACATTCCATTGTTAGAAATCCTGCAAATTTAATAAATATATCACATTATTCATTTGTTTGTCCACATTTGATTTTTGCAGCTTTGCAACATTTGTTACTTGCTTAGTCATTTTTGCCCTTCCAATGTTTTTAGCTGTTACAATATTGATCGCAGTAACACACTCAAGTAAGTTAAACTTGTAATAAAGTGATAACGGTTTCCATGATATGTCAATTGTTAAGAGAGAAAAAACAATTCCATCCCCGTTCAGCTTATGTTTCAACAAATGCGTGCCCCTCCACACGCAGCCGAAGTTCCCCCATCCCGCCATTTATCTCCCACCAGCTGATGCTGACATTGAATGCCAGACACAATAGTTACTTTCACCATACCTTTAAATTGTCCTCAGAATTTCTTTCAACATAAATGTATATATTACAAAATTTCTATAGAACCAGCCCCCTTTTCAAGTGTATTGGATTAATTAACCAGTTTGGACATAGGAGAACCAAGTCATAATGCAATAACGTCATGAAGCCGTTAATAATAATGATTTGGCTGAGATTTACATCAATAATTCATCGGAAATAAGCCTTTTCAAAGTGTACCTGATTAGTAATTCTGAGCTTCTTGATACATAAATAACAAATTATAAGGATTTCTGATGAACTAAAATTTCAACCTCCGTTATTACGCATAGGGCGCCCTAATTCACTTGCAAAATATTTGCACCACAAAGTGGTCCATGGTCCTCCAACATGACACAGATGCTTTTCTGAAACCCTTTGTGGACCCAACGGTTTCAGACATCTGTGAATAACCCAAAGACAATATTCAGGGTCAAGAGTTCAAGAAAAATGCTTACCGAATTTGTTTAAACAAAGAATATAAGGTTTGAAACAAGGCATTTCGTTCCATATTCCTTGAGAAGAAAGACAATAGATCAGCAGAATAGTTCCTCTTGCTGGTGTAGCACCACATTCAAGCTGTTGACCCTAACTTATAGTCTAAGTATGCCTCAGTTTGCACCATTTGACGTCTAAACTTTCAATTGATGAGGTGCCCCCCCCCCCCCCCACCCTAACTATACCTATTTTATAGTCTAAGTATGCCTCAGTAAGCACCATTTGACGTCTAAACTTTCATTTGGGGAGGCCCCCCACCCCACATGGGAGTCCACTTCTACGACCCTAGCATGGGTCACACCACTGCGTTAAAAAGTATAAGATACGACAAAATTTTTTGATTTGAAATACTGAAAACAAAGTAAAAGAATAAAGAAACATCGGTCAAAGCATCAATTAGTAATATTTCATTGAAAAAAAGGCAACTTCGAAGTATGGTACCTATTAGCATCCGTAGGTAAGTGATACGTATTGCATTGAGCCCAAAATTTTGTAACAGAAATTCACTTCCTTAGACCAAACTAAGCTAATTTAATCAATTTTTGCAACATCACACACAGCCTTTTTAGTCTTATTCCATCCGTAGAACGAAAATTTTCGGGAATTTTTTTGCACTGAAATTAAATCTGGGAGAAAATTTATTTTATACCATACTTCTGCATAGAGGAAACTAAGTACGTCGACTTTCTATGCCTTTTTGAACACAAAATGTCTTCAAATACATTGTTCTTTCATATAATGCGACAAATCTGAACATTACCAATAAGATTAAGTGTACAGCGACTTTTACTTCACCCTAATTTGCTGCAAAACAGCTCATTCTCAACGAATAATTTGATTTTTTCACTTCCTCGGTCGTGTCGTCTCGCAACTGTCAATTTGATCAAGGAGTAAATATCTGAAATTAGTGAACCTAATGTTATATTCCCTAATACCTGTTGAGAGAGCGACCTACCACAGTTTATGTTGCTAAATTTGTATACCTATAATTTCTCTCATAAGACAATTTACATCTGACTTTTTGCATTTATTTGCAAGAACACACGTTTATAAAAATACTTAAACTACTAATTATTATAAAAATGACTGCTTTCATTATGAAATTAGACAAAATAGAAATTATACGGAGGCCTATAGTGTCCATTGCCGACCTGTACGAGATAACCAATACCGTATTAATTCGGTTGTAACGATTTCTTCTGGCCCATTAAAACTATGGATTGGCTGCTCAGACATGGAATTGCTTACCATCGTGCACGTTTCAATGGAGGTTTTTTTGTGTGTATAGATCAGTAGCGTGCACATTATTCAAACGGTGGTGTAGGGGGGGGGGGGGAAGACAAATGTTTAAACTTCCTCAAATTAACTGCAGATTCGCTGCAGACGGGCGGGTCTGGTGGTCCTTCCTCCAGAATGAAAAAGAGACGTCAAATGGTTATTCCAAGGGATATTTAGACTATAAGTTAGAAGTCTTTATAATTAGTTCCAAACGAAGGGTTGTGCTAATGAATACTTTTCAGTTTTTATTTATGGTTGAACAAGCGGTGTCTACCCGTAGCAGTGGTCTAATTTCCCCTGGCCGAACCATTCCCCCTATTGACGCTGCATATGCGTGTGTGAGGGGGGGGGGGGGTAGACGTGTAGATCGATCATCTGGGAAGGATGAACTTTATTCAAAGCCTCTTGTACCATATACATTTCTTACCAGCCTTAAAGTTTGACAAGAAAAATTGTTTGGGGAGGGGACAGTTCCTAAAACAAATTGTTTATCGTTTTGAAGAAATATCAGACCCTTTTTCTCCCTGAATAGGGTGGGGGGGGGGGAGCATGGAAACATGGGAGGTCGTGGGAAAGGGGTCAAGAGTTCCCCTCCCATTTAAGAAATTTTCGTAAAAATGGATGGTGCTTAGATGCGAAATGGTGCAACATTTTGCATGATACGAACAAAGTTGAAGAATTTTAACTGTTTAACAGGTTGTGCTGTACATCTAAGTTGCATGTTTATGAGTTATACCTAAGGATCTGTATTTCGTTTTAATATCTTTTGTTGGAGGTATGGGATGAGCCCCATTGATTTTTTTGCTACGGCAGAAATAAACTTGTTCCACCACTGGAAGGGGATGGTGGAATTCATCATTTCTAACCTTGGGGTAAACAATATGACAGACACATGAGCTAAGCCTGATGTCATTGTCAGTGGCGTCGCTACGGGGGGGGGGCCTGGGGGCCGAGGCCCCCCATGAAATCGGCTGGCCCCCCCCCACTGGCCCCCCACTAGGAATTGGGTAA